>CM076570.1:969152123-969400485 GCA_034641835.2 Pinus albicaulis | reverse complement strand
TATAAAAGAAATTATTTTTGGCACAGCGATGAGGAAAAATATTGCTAAATATTTAGATAAATGTCTTAAATGTCAACAATTTAAAGTTGAGTGACAACATCCAACTAGTTTCTCCACCCATTTACTCTTTCGGAGTGGAAATGGGAAGTTATCACATTAGATTTCATAATTGTTCTTCCAAAAACTAAGAAATAAAATGACCCAATCAATAGTCATGGTTGATAAACTCATTAAGAATCTCATTTCATGTGTTGATTCACATACAAAATTGTGTATATGTGCACACACATATTTATGCCTTAAATCTCCATATTGCACAAGATTACCAAAAGGTAATCATTTGAGATAGAATGTAAAGTTCACATAAATATTTTGAAGCTTTTTTCACTCGTTTAGGCATACAAGTTATCAGCGGTTTAGTATTGCATATCACTTGTAGATAGATGGTCAGGCGAATCGATGAATCAAGTACTAGCTCAGGATACATATTAAGAATGTATGTGATGCAAAAACCAATTAAGTGGAAGGAATTTATTCTGTTTAAGTCAGGTTCTCTTATAAAAAAACTATCCGCTTAAGATGAGCCTTTTCACGAAGCCATTTCACCATCCCTTGGCAACCTCTCATTATTACGCACTACGAGAATTTGTTCTTAAAAATATTCTTAAAAATCTTTCTCGGAATAATTTTACGGGAAGAATTCCTAGAAGCTTGGGCGAGTTAAAGGCCACAGGGTATTCGACCTCGGGTATAATTGCTCCCGTGGTTATATTCCAAAAATGTTGTAGGTTGCTCACGGAATACTAAGTTAAGAATATCATTTTCTTATTTGGTTTGTGGGTGTTGTGCCATGTACGGTTAATATGGATGTGAACCAATAGAATTTCTGGTCACACATTTATGTTTTCTATTGTAGGAATAACTCTTTCTTGCTGGTTAGCGGTTGTGGGTGCCAAGGTTATTCTCTGATTTTAGTAGGTATGGTTTGGGATTGTAATGGCTATTGTAGTTTTGGATAAGGAGGTTTCGCTATGAACTATATGGATGGTATTGAGGTCTGTATGATAGTGATTCTCATTATCATTGTCATCTATATTCTTATTGCCATTTACAATCAACATAAGTTTGATGATTAGCCAGGTGGAGTATAGACTACATCATCATTCTTCATCACAGGAATCATCAGCGGATTCAAGTGCTTACGAATCTGGGTGGTCAATGCGATGCTATGCTTTATGGTGTAAGTGGGTTGACACCCTTATCATATCTAGACCCTGCAAGAGTTTTGGTTTCCGCTTATGTGAAAGGTGGTGGGCTTTTCCTGGTTGCTATTGTTCCTGTTGTTGCCATCTTTAATGGTAAAGTCGAATTGGCCTGGTTTTTCCAACGGTTTTCATCCGGGGGTATTTTTTAACGATGCTCTTTTCCTGGCTATTTTCAAAATTTTCTGGGGATATGTCAGAGCTGGAGGCTAATCTCTCTTCCTAGAGGTTTTACTCCTCTAGGCATCTATGGATGTCTGTTTGGTGACATCTGCCTAATTGGTTGGTGGGGAGGTGTTAATATTATAATACTCTGAAGGATGCCCGAGCAAGGTCGGGATATGTGAATATCTATTCGCACAAGTATAATAATTGTCTTCATCTGCTCAAGGTTGTCATTGTATTTTTCTCAAATTTCTCGAGGTTTCTCCTGCCATGCCAGTCTTCAATTTATGGACATTGACGTTTACTAATTAAGGGTGGTCAGGTTGTTGGGATCGGGTGTACAGATGATCAGGTGGGACTAGACGTTCCTTTGTCGAATTGCTTTTCCTTTTTATTATATGTTCCTTTTATATATAGTATATTGTAATGACGGCTTTCTAATTCCATCAGTATATCTATCATCTGACAATTCTGTGACTGGGTTGACATATCGGGATTGAGTTATTCATTAGATTAATTGGGTTGGTATTCTTGGGATTAGACTTTCCTCTTTCGGATTGATTTTTCCTTTTATTATATGTCCCTCTTTTAGATAGGCACTAAGTGCTTTCTGTAATGGCGGCAATCTGGTGCAAACAGTGTATCTGTCATCTGACAAATTCTGTATTCGGGCTGACTTATCGGGATTGAGTCATTCCTTAGATTACTTGGATTGGTATTCTTGGGTTTCATTAGGTATCTGCCGGACAAGATATATTGGGGCTCTAGGGCCCATATCAATGCCATGAGCTCTTCTATGTGGCGGATCCATGACATAATATGATGTTGTGGCATATCTTCCAAGTGTTTTGAATCTTATCATCCACTCTGGATCATTATTATATCCTTTTTTTACAGTGACGGCACTCAATATTTGAGATGTACTGCAGTTGGGACTGATCAACAACTATGGAGGCCTTACACGTTGGAAGTCTCCCAGATTTGACGGAAAATGTGTCGGCTAATTCAAAATCAATGTCAGTACCGGATAAACTATCACTTGAACCAGAGATTGAAGAACAGATCATTCGAAGTGCCATTGTGAACAATCAGCCGGATACTACTAGCTCCCAAGAATGTTGTAAAAGGAATTCACACAGGAGACCTCGCAAGAATAAGAAGAATTATTACAAACACAAGATGGAGATAAAAGAAGTTTTCCTGGACTATGATGACCTATATGGGAGGGTGGAAAGCTTGCAGAAACGTTCGGTAATTGGCCGATGGATTTTTCTGGACAATTGCGACCTCGACACTGTTGCTTGGATCAAGCAACACTGGAACCCCATCATAGGATATACCCCTAAGGTAAGTTTACTAATCAATGGCTGGTTCTCCTTTCACTTTATGGACCAGAGCGATGTATTTAAAATCACCAGCAGGACATGGGTTAGAGGATGAAGTTATTTGCAATTGGTTCCGTGGTATTTGGGTTTTAACCCAGTAATGGAGGCGCCGCATAGTAGGATCGTCTGGGTAAAGCTACCGAGCCTGCCACTTGAATTTTGGACCCTAAAAGCTTTGAGAGCAATTGGGGATTCCATCGGCAACACGAAATATATTGATCCAAGCATTTTAGGTACGAGTGACAAAAGAATTGCATGGCTGCTTGTGGAGGTCGATTATGTGGGCGGACTTCCTGGCGACGTTGATTTATTATGGGGTAACAGAAGACATAGAAAGCGCATTGAATTCTGGGGTATCCCTTTCAGATGCCTCATTTGTCATAAAACTGGACATCTTAGGGAACATTGTCCTTTCCGCCTTCGTATGGAATGGTCGAATGCTGCTGTCACAGGGGCTAATGGTAGCAGAAAAAATCAAGCGACAACGGGTACTCTGGGTGGCTTCACATCAGGTATTCCTTCCCCCTCTTCTTCAGAGGACGTAGCTTTTGTCTCTACTCAAGAGAATAATGATCGGCATTTGCAGTCTTTGATTGGTGTTGATAGGAGTGTGCCTCAAAATAGATCCCCAAAGGAAATGAATAGGGTCCTACCACCCGAATCCAATATATCACCTTCTGCCGATCATACCAGTCCACCAAATTTGCAATGTACATCCAAATTGCTCATCTCCAACACCTCTGCACATAACTCGGGCCCTCCCATGCAGGATTCCCATCATGGGGTTGCTGTCAATGTTCCTATTCTATCTACAAGCCTATCAAAATGTGATGAACCACCGCTTTTTCAGTGCATAAACTACTCTGTGGGTGAATCATCTGTCGTCTCCATTACTTCTTTGGTTCGACCCTCTTTGTCTCCTACCAATTCCGAACCTACTGGCCCCGTTTCTCCACCTGAATATCCTAGAAACTCGGTAGGGAGCGATATTGACTCTTTATTACGCAATCCTAATATTGACTTGGCTGCCTTAACTGTGTTTTATAGACCACCTAAGGGTCTGGATTCCCGAGACTTTCAACCCATGTCTTCCAATGTCACAACTAGGAAAAAATCAAAGAACTCAAACAAACAGGCAAAAGGCAAGTTCAAATCAATATCTCTGTTTGCGGATGGGGAGGACAACTTTACAGATATTCCCATATCGGCATGTGATGGCAATTGGGATGGTTCACGGGCGCTTAGAGCAAGTCACCCGGAACTGGTTTCTCCATGAACCACATTCTGTCAATGAATATCCGGGGGATAGGCGATGCCCCCAAATCACATTGCCTACTAGACATGGTTGTTGAAAGTAAGTGCAGTATTTTTTTGGGACAGGAGACCTTATGTCAGAGGGAGAAAGCTATAAAGACCTTCTTGTGCTACAAGTCTAGGTGGTCTGTGGTGGCTATTGACTCAAATGGCCACTCGGGTGGACTGATTGCTATGTGGGATTCGGGATGGTTTTCATTTAAAGCCTTCAGTTTTTTTGGAGGGATTCTACTATCTGGTCACATGAGAGGTATGGTAGAACCACTTAACATTATTAACATATATGCTCCATATGTTTGTCGGCAACCTTTCTGGATCAGAATGAGGGATTCAGGTATTCTAAGGTTGCCAAATCTGATTTTGATGGGGGATTTAAATATTACCTTACAGTCTGATGAGATTTGGGGGCATTGTGCTCGCTTGGATCCACTTTCAAACTTCTTGAATGATATGTTTTTTAATTTACATATGGTGGATATTAGACCCTGTCCACTGATTCCTACATGGACAAATAAGAGAAAGGGGGATAACTACATTGGAAAAAGACTAGACAGGGCACTTGTAAAGGACAACCTCATAGACTGTTGGGGGGCTCCCAGATCAATGGTTATGGTCTCGGACATATCCGACCACATGCCTATATCCTTATCCTGGAATGCATGGGAGTTGAATAAGGGGCTTCCATACAAATTCAATCGGGTATGGCTCGATGATGCTGAATATGTTAATCTTGTCAATACAATATGGAATGAGGATGCAGGCCTTGAGGGTTTTGAGCTGTTGGAACGTTTTTATCACAAACTTCATAAATTAAAGATTGCATCCAAAAAGTGGGAAGTGAAGAAAAAAGCGACCCTTAAGGCAAAGCTGCATGACATTAATTTTCGGATGGAGTCTATTTACAAAGAGTTCATTAACAATGCTCCGGATGAGGAATCATATGTCATCCTGCAGCAGCTGGGGAATAGAAAGAGGGAGATTCTGGGTATCGAAGAGACTACATGGAAACTCAAGAGTAGGATTTGCTGGCTAAAGGAAGGTGATCTCAACACCAAATTTTTTCATAAATATGCATCTGATAGGAGGAATAGGAATGTGATTTGGCGGATCGAAAGATCTGATTGTAGTTTTTCCATTTCCACTGCTGAGATACAAAAAGAATCCTTTTCTCATTTCTCAGATTTTTACAAAAAAGAACTGCCCGTTGATTTTGAAAATCAAACATGGTTTTTGAATCACATACCCAGAATGTTTAATGAGGAGGCTATCGCTGAACTTGATCAGAAAATCTCTGGGAATGAAGTGCACAGGATCCTGAAATCTTTCACGCATGATAAATGCCCGAGGCCGGATGGCTGGCCCTTGGAATTTTTCACTTTTTTCTTTGATCTTATTGGAGCTGAACTTACGGAGGTGGTTGAACAAATCCGAACAAGAGGACATATGCCTGCAAATTTAAACTCTACCTTTATTGCTCTAATACCCAAGGTGGCTGATCTGCAATCATTCGCTGACTTCAGACCGATTGCGCTATGCAATCTAATGTATAAGATCACATCAAATATTATATCCAACCGCATCAGGGCTACACTATCAGAATACATCTGCTTGGAGAAATACGGTTTTCTTCATGGTCGTTCTATCCATGATGCGATTTCCATCGCACAGGAAGTCCTTCACTCTATGCATTTGGGGAGCAGGGAGGCTCTAGTCATGAAGGTAGATTTGCACAAAGCATATGATTTTGTTGACTGGTCCTATATTATACTTGTATTACTCAAGAATGGCCTGCCAATCAGAATCATTCGATGGATCATGTCGTGGGCATATCAACCTGTCTAGATATGGGCTGGTAAATGGTGTACCTACACTTTTCTTTGGGCCTGCGAGAGGTCTTCGCCAGGGATGTGCCCTCTCCCCGCTCATATTTATTCTCATTATCGATGGTTTTAGCAAGGTTTTACATTTTGCTGAACAACAGGGATTCATAAAAGGGTTCTCTTTTTCTGAAACTATCTCCACATCTCATTCTCTCTTTGTTGACGATATGTTGTTATTTGGATATCTCACTAGGAATCATTGGTTTTATATTCATCTTCTACCGATGAGGTTTGAATCTGCCACAGGTTTAGGTATTAACAAAGACAAATCCTTTCTATTATATGAGAAGGGTGATTTACAGGAGATTTTTTTTATTGTTGACTTCTTGGGGGTCCACACTCAGCTTCTTTCAGAAGGTTTCAAATATCTGGGATGCAACATAAAACCCTGTGGTTATAATATCAGGGATTGGATGTGGATAATCGAGCGTTTTAGGGCCCGTATTTATAGATGGACTCACAAATGGCTTTCTATTGGAGGACGGCTCATCCTCATTCAGGCTGTATTATCACAATTGATGGTCTATTGGGGCCATCTCTACTACCTTCCAGCCAAGATTGTGGAGATGATCAACAGTACCATTGCTCAATTTTTGTGGGGTGGTGCCAATATGGAAAAGAAATATCACCTCTGTCAAATGGATGTTATCTGCAGACCTAAAGAATTTAATGGATGGGGTATTTTACATACTCGAGTTTTTAACACAGCTTTGCTAATAAAATCTTTCTGGCGAGCTATCAATGGGGATAACATATGGAGTGCTATTATTAGATGCAAGTACATTGAGGGCGATATATTACATCAGTTAATCTGCCACGAATTGGTTTGTCCACGGGGTGTTTCTGTCATTTGGGGTGGTTTCAACAAAGTACTAAGATATGTATATGGTCGATTGACTTGGATTTTCTGTGATGGGGGGAGAATCCCATTGGCTTTCAATAATATTCCATCCCTCCCTCCAGACACTTCCCTCTCCCCCCGACTTCTACACCCTCTATTGCACAGGGGTATTATCTATTTATCTCAGACTATCCGAGTGTGGGCTTCGGTGCTCTGATTTTTAAAACTGCACACCAACTTGGATTGGCTGGGGATGATGCTACGGAATGGGAATCTATTCGAGATTCATTCAGAGGTGATGGGTTTTTTCATTCTCTGGGGGGTGATAAAATCATTTGGAATGGCCCTCTGAAGAATGGTGTTGTTATTGTCAAAGATGTATATAGGAATATCATACATACCACTTTCGGGGGAATATTATCCAAGCTTTTCTATCCCTATTGGAGGCGAAGGATCCCCACCAAGATTACACTTTTCGGATGGCTGGTATGGCATGGTAAGATACTTACCTGGGATAATCTCAACAAAAGAGGGGTAAATGGCCCCAATCGATGTGCTATATGTTGTTTGGAGGCAGAAAATATTGTCCACCTATTTTTCAGTTGTCCTGTTGCTAAAAATCTATGGAGATCTTTCGGCCCTTTCATTATGGACCCAAATTGGACTGCTTCTGACTTCATCTCTGTTGTAATGGATTGGGACAAGCTTAAAGGAAAATTTAGGTCTCTTCCTTTCTTTCTTTTTTGGGAGGTGTGGAATGGACGGAATAATCTGATTTTCGAAAACAGGCCTTTTCAAATGCATATCATTTGCTCCAACATTATGAATTGGATTGCAGATAGGCCCGTTCCTTCTCAGTTGGTGTCTGATGGATCCTTTCGGAACATACCACATGAGATTGCTATCCCTGCCATCTGTTTTGATGGGGCATCTGTTGATGGCATCATGGGATGTGGTGTTTGGGTTAAATTGTCACAGCGAGAAAGAATTCACATCTTCTGGAATGGGGGTCCTAGATCTAATAATAAGGCAGAAATCATGGCGCTCTAGGGTGGTCTCCTTGCGGCCTCTAATCTACAATTACAGAATCCCAATTTTTATGGGGACTCCAAGCTGGTGATTGGACGGATTTATCGTAGATGTGACATGATAGCGCCGGGATTAATGGGCTGGAGACAGAGAACACATCGATTATGGTAGATTTTGAACTATCCTCCTATTAATCATATCTACAGGGAAAATAACACAAGGGCCGATGGTCTTTCCAAAAAAGGTCTCAGTGCAGATTTTGGGCATATGCATATTCTTCAGTACAAGGATGGGGTGCAGATCTGGAACTCGACCATCCCAATCCCTTGATTGATGCACGTTTTACAGGAACAACTGCTATCTTTTATCTCATAACCAGCTTTTTTGTATACTTATTACATATCTATCTTCTTTTCGGCCATATCTTTTCGATATTGTAGCGTTCTTCTAACTATACAGGTGGTATTGGAGGCTCTTCATATACCCATAGGATATGATCTCTCTGGGTTTCACACAGGTCCATCACTCCCCTACATGCTACAAGCGAGCCTGAATATCAATATAATTTCGAATCAACTGTGGGTGGACATATTCATCATGCCAGCAGCGAGCCTGTCAACACATTTTCACAAGCGAGCCAGCCTGATACATACCATCTCTATTCACATTGTTGTCTGCTGCTATTCTCAAGCGAGCCTATCAACATGTTTTGCTGTGCCATGGGACTGGGATCACTTTCTGGGCATATCTTCATCAAGCGAGCAGGTTATATTTTTTGAAGCTGATCAATTTTTTTATACAAGCGAGCCTGTCAAATTGGATTACACATGCGAGTCTGCTCCATGTGAATCATGGATGTACTCTTTGGGACAAGGATCTTTTTTCTGAACGATTTCTTTCTATCAGCATCTGTCCTTTTAATCCCTGATTGCCATGAATTATGATGCTTCTATATTATCTATGTTTATGTTTTCATTGTATAGAGGGATGTTCGAATACAATCTGTTTGGGCCAGGTTAATCCTACCCGTAATATTGCTTGCCATGTACATCCAATCACTTTACAAATCAGAAGAGTTATTTTTGTATGTATATGGGAATTTGGAGTTTCTCGCTGTTAAGTTTTTCATATGAGAATGTAATGGTGAACATGTACTGTCATATATAATCTATATAATATATACAACGTTTTTTTTTTCTTACGAAACAAAATGGAAATGGTTTTGGTTTTTTTAATAAAATTTGTTTTTGTGATATGATATGTGTCGCAATTGATATGCAAATGGAACCACAAAAAGGGAGATTTTGGTTTCTGTGATATGATATTTCGCGTGATTGATATGGAAGTGGTCTAATCTTGCAGGCAACTGGCTGAGCACGATATCATTCCACACAAAAGATGAAGTGACCTTAACCACAAAGTCATTTCTTGGCCCAGTCAGGTCATGTTTGCTTATACAATTATGGATAGTGTCCCTATCGCATTACCCTCCCCAACACGCTTTGCTTTGCAAATTGTAGTGAGTCGTTTAAACCTTCAGAGATGCAGCATGCAACTATTCTTCTTTGCTTCCTTCGCTCTATATAAACCTCTTCCCTTCTACATAGAAATCAAGTCCTCTCCTAAACTTTACTCATTCACGATTTGATTTGGGTGAATTTTGTTATCGCTGGATATGGCAGCAGCAAAATGTATTGCTGTAATTCTTCTGGCAATGGCCGTGGGAGGCACCCACGCCGTGGACTATGTTGTCACCAACTCAGTGGAGAGTAGCGATGGCGGGAAGAGATTCGACAACGAGATAGGAAGGGACAATGCGGCCCAGATAATGGACGCCGCCACCCAATTCATCTGGCAGACATTCGCCCAGCAATCGTCCGCCGACAGGAAGAACGTGCAGACGGTCACTCTGTTTGTAGAAAGCATGGGCGGAGTCGCATACACGAGCAACGACCAAATCCACTTGAGCGCCGAGTACGTTGCCAATTACCAGGCCGACGTAAAGAACGAGATCACAGGCGTTCTGTACCACGAGATGACCCACGTCTGGCAGTGGAACGGCAACGGCAACGCGCCGTCCGGGCTGATCGAAGGCATTGCGGATTATGTTCGCCTCACTGCGAACCTTGCCCCCTCTACCTGGCGTAAGCCCGGCAGTGGTAACAAGTGGGACGACGGCTACGATGTGACTGCCTACTTTCTCCAGTACTGTGACACCGTTACTTCTGGTTTCGTTCCTCAGATGAATTCGAAACTGCGCGATGGATGGAACGTGGGATTCTTCAACGATATCACTGGCAAGTCTGTGGACGAGCTTTGGAGTGATTACAAAGCTAAGTATGGAAATTGATCCTAAGCCAAAGTAGTGGACAAAATGCTACTAAATGGCATCTTCGTTGGTGGGTTTGTAAAATTAAATTAAGTTGCGGAGCAACTAGTCCCTGCCGTGTCTAAGAGCGTGATTGTGCACTACAGAAACCTGCCCAAGCCCAAGAGCGTGATTGTGCAGAAACCAAAAAGCCATTAACAGAATTATAAAAAGAAGCCATTATATTGACAGAATTATAAACTAATGCAATTGAATTCCGACACTCTGTACATATCGAAATCACACCTGCCTCAGATCAACTCCAATATAATAGTCTAGTCACTTTCAAATAAAGATAGAAAAAACGAGTTTCAATATACCTCTCAGAAGTTCACTAATTTCGGTTTGGTTTGGGTAGAAGTTCACTAATTTCGGTTTGGCTTGGGCAGATTTCGGTTTGGTTTATTGCCATATGTTGCGTATAATGGTTGGAGTTTGATTGTATGGTTGGTAAAATCGAATCTCCATAAGAGGCCTGTCATCATTCTTGACAACCCTAATGACATAACGAGAAAGATTTTGAAGAAACCCAGAAAGAGATAATCACTTCAAACAAAATTCTGATTAGGATAGTTTCAATTTTTTTTACATAAAGCCCTCCCAAATTACTATGAATTTTCAACTACTATGAATTTTCTGCCAGCATGTCTTCTAATTTCATAAGTTGTTACCTAATCAACCTGAAAATAATATTTCTATATAAATTAATTGTTTGTTTCTTGTCCGTTTTCCATGAGCTCATCCTTTGAACAACATGGTACCCAATTGAAGTAATTTGTTATAAGAAATTAACAAGTGATTACTTCAACCAAATCCCAAAGTAAAACTATAAATTCGAAGGGAAGAAATTATAAATCATGAACCGTTGACATAACTCTTGCATATGTTAAAACAACATTCGTTTTCATTCGAGAATATCCACTTCAGATTTCTCTGAAACTCAAATATACCAATTTATAAAAGTGTAGTTGTTCCATGTACTTGGCCACATGTATAAAGGAAAAAGGCTTATAACCACATGAATGAACACGGGGGATTTGCAAAGTTCTAACGTTAACACATATAACAAGACTCTCAAAAAACAAAGTATTAACTTGTGAACTACTGGATTTGCATGTATTACATGTGCCCTCAGAGCAAGCAGCTCTGAAACTACTTACAAGCTTATACCTGTTATAGATTCAATAAGTAATGAGTCGGGGTAGCGGCAGCTAAAGCACCACCAGTAGAAGCAGCAGTAGCTCCTTTCTTATCTAGTTGAACAAGCAGTTGCTCGAGCAACGGATACTAATCTAAGATTGAAGTAGTAGTACCACCAGCAACGGTACGAGTAGCAAAACCATATGTAGATAATCCATAGCTAGTTCCAGTTGTTTATAAATAACCAGCTTGACCAGCATCCCTTTCATATCTGCTGAAATTTTATTCAATTCCTCGCTCAGCTCATTTTATTAAATTCATGGCTCTGCTCCTGGAAAATCTCCAGAGCTTGAATGCTTTAGCAGAGAACACATGGAATTACTTTCAGAAAATTAATAGGTAGCAGTTGTGATATTGCCGTTAAGGGCTTAACGATCGTTGAGGGACAGGGGAGCCACGAAGGTAACAGGGAAACCCTGACCGCCAAGCCTCAATTAGGAAACCGCTTAACGGCCGCCGGTGCCGCTACTGCTCTAACAGTGCCACTACTAATCAGCGAAAGAAAAAAGTTGCTCTAACAGTGCTCCTACTGCTCAGTGCTGCTACTACTCAACGAAAGAAAAAATTTGTCTGCAAATACAAGTGCTGCTACTGCTCAGCCAAAGAAAAAAGTTGCATGCAAAAAAAAGAGTGTGCAGGTGCAAATACAAGAGTCTGCAGGTACAAGAATTACTGCTCAGTGCAGCTACTGCTCAGCCAAAGAAAAAAATTGTCTGCAAATACAAGTGCCGCTACTGCTTAGCGAAAGAAAAAAATTGTACGCAAATACAAGAGTGTGCAGGTGCAAAAAAATACAAGTGTCACTACAGTTGCTAAGTGAAAGAAAAAAATTATATGCAAATACAAGAGTGTGCAGGTGATGTCTGCAAATAAAAGATACAAGAGTCAGGTGCAAATACAGGAGTCTGCAGGTACAAGAATAGGAATAGAGTAATTGAGTAGATGCATCTTGGATGGGTATGAGACCCCGGTAATGTTGGTGCCCTCGTGATATCACAGGAAGACATGCATATCAGTTGAAGGCATAGCTACACCTGTAGCAACTCTTCTTATTGAAGCTTAAAAGGAGGCCGCATGTATCACAGCTCAGAAAATCGTGGCAAGATTTGAAGAACCAGTAAACCAAAATGCCACAGATGAAAGTGTATGCCAGCTTATTACATGACCAAGAGATCATACCAAGATATACTTACATATTAGCAACCAGAAAACCAACATTTAATGTTAGCGAACTAATGTAAGCATTAGTTTTAGTTTCGGAAATATGAATCAAATAAATCTTGTTAACCATGATGTTATATCCTTTTTCCTTCATAGTTTAGTCTATTTTCCTCGGGAAGAGGCCAATAAGACGAGAAATAATTTGATTGGTAGAAGAAACAATGGCCCTATTTGATAGGTTAAATGGTTATACTCCTTGAAACGAAAAAACGAAACTTTAGCTTAAATTTTAGGGATTTTAGGTTTCTCGCATGTTTTTAATGCTATCTCCTAAAAACGACATAGTCCCGCATGCTACCGTCTGGCAAAAAGACTAATAAAATTAATAAATAGTAGCTGGTAGGTTTGTAGAATAATTAAAGTAGCGTATTAGTTAAGTCGAAGCTCAGAATAAATTATGTGCCCCTGATATACAATTCGCCTGACGTAATAAAAAAAATCAAAACAAGAATAAGCATTAGCATTTGCATGATTTTTCAATGAAGTTGAGTTCTCTTGATAAAAAGACGGTGGTGACGGCGGTACACAAAGAGTTCATAAGATATGGTATAACATGTTCGAGTAATATAATTCTTGGGTTTGATAAACATCAATACAGTTAACTTTCATGAAGTACGAGTTTGTGTGCGTAATACACATCAAGATAATTAACATTCATTCAGTTTTAAAATACCGTTTCGCATATTTATTAGTTTCAAATTTGATAATTTTTTGTTTTGATGTACATCCATATAGATTTATTTCAATTATGGATTTAGCGAGTGTTGAGTTTAAAAATTGATAAAAATTGTTAAGATGTAAATTTGTTGGGTTTATTAGACATCAGTATAGTTAACCTTCATGGATAAAAATTGTTAAGATGTAAATTTGTTGGGTTTATTAGACATCAGTATAGTTAACCTTCATGAAATACGAGTTTGCACATCAAGATAATTAACATTCATTCGGTCTTAAAGTACGGTTTCGCATAATTATTAGTTTTAAATTTGATAATTTTTTGTTTTGATGTACATCAATATAGATTTATTTCAGTTATGGATTTAGCCGAGTGTTGAGGATAAAAATTGTTAAGATGTAAATTCTTTTGGAGTATAAAAAGTCAGAAAAGGGTTTTCATTTCAAATTATAGTTTCAAAATAAGGTTTAGCTTTAGCTTTAAATTTTATAATTTTTTCTTTTGATTTATATTAATATAGATTTATTTTAATTATGGATTTAGCAAGTGTTAAAGGATTTTAATTTAAAATATTTAATCTATTTTTGTGTTTAATAGATCGTAGTTAAGATGGTTATAGATCATGATTAAGATGGTTGTAATTTTGGATATTTAAATTGTGTTTTTAAATGCATAAATACATTCAATTTTTTGGAAATTTCATTAAATACTTGAATTGTGATAAATATAGAAAGAGAAAGAGAGAGAAAGAGAGGGAGATATTTTATATTTAATTTGCATTCAATTTTTTTTATTAACGATTGAAATGTTTCCACAAGTAAATAGTTTTTTAAATGTTTTTTAATAGTGTTAGTCTTTTTTCTTCTTTTGAATAAGCTAGATTGAAATTTAATAAGTTTTGGTGACTTTTAAGTTAAAATGTTGTTATTAAAAATTTGTTTGATTTTAACCTTAGTTTAACATTTTGACTATATCAAATTAAACAAAAATAAAAATAAAAGTAAATTAAATAAAAAAATTGACATAATGTAATGAACATTTTCACTAGGTCAAAATACAATAAAAAATAAAAATGATAAAATAAAATAATAATAAACTATAAGAAAAGCCCATGGTATTCATGTGGAATGTAGTTTATTTAAAATTAAGATGACCCGTATCAATCTTGACTCTGGATCTACCAAGAGCCAAGAGGGATCATATGCCTTGATATGCAAACCTCTTTTAGAGTAAAAAGAACAGTTTAACTTGGTCAAAATACAATAAAAAATAAAAATAATAAAATGAAATCAATCTTAACTCTGCATCTACCAAGAGCCAAGAGGGATCATATGTCTTGATATGCAAACCTTTTTTAGAGTAAAAAGAGAATTGCTATAATATAGATATAAACTAACTATTTAATAAAAATATTTTTAAATGTTTATAACCATTATTCTTTTAAAATTTTACTTAATAAAATGTATCTAAATTTTCATACATCCAAATATACATAGTTTTTCTTGTTCTATATTATTTTTCTTACAACTATTTTATTATTCCAAAAATACATGGTTTTTTTTGTTATATATTATTTATGTTACAATTGTTTTATTATTCATGAGTAGTATTTCTTCATATATGGAAAATTAAATTAATAATGAAAGTTTTAAAATATGTGATCTTTTTTAAATTTCCAAATTATTTCATAGGACATGATTTATCTTGAGCAATAATGATGAATTATTTATGTGATGGAAAGTGTGCCATTAATGTTGGCAATTTCATGGTTAATGTAATATAAGATAAATAAAAATTCATTTCTTCTAGAGTAGCCAACACCACATAACAAGACATGTTCGCAAACTCCATAAATGCTGCCAAATATCTCTCGGTGTTGGAGCAATTTTCTCAATTGCCTTATTTTTACTTCTCTTGAAGTGATGAAAGCCACCTCTCTATACATTTTTTCCTATCTACACAAAGAACAGAAAAACCAACTTCATATCAGCGATACTGAAAAAACAAGAACATGGCAGACACTAGGGACATCAGTGGTAAATAACAATGTGATATTTCGAATATTTTCAAGGATCATGAAGGAAATAATACATAGGTGACTCAATAGGAATTGATCAAGATTAAATATCGAGGAAGTGCACCAAAACACCCTTTGATTTTGAAGGTAGAAAATCATGATATATTTTTTTATTCATGAGGCATTCATGTTGGCATGATAAGGCAAGGTATTTAACTTAACTTCAACATAGGCCTCATGATTTGTAAGGCTCAAGGAAGCAATATTGCATTAAGATTTCACTACCTGCTTCCATGGCATAAAATTTTGATTTCATTCCTCTACAATGGTTTCTTCTTTGCAACATATTATTTCTTCTAGGCTACTCTTTCCTATGCTATTTCCTTACGGCGTTTATTTTGCAACATGTGGTGAAATTGCTAGTTACATTTTAAATGAAAAACTCGGAATATCCACAGTCTTCATTTTTAGTCTACCTTTTGAGTCTAAATCAAGACTCATCTTCAGGAAAAACCTGCTAAGAAGATAATAGATGAAATTAACTTTTTAATTAAATTAATTTTAAAAAACATAGGGCATTAAAAAAAAATTCAATAAACAATAATATAATATTTTAAATGTGTCATAATTCAAATTAGAATTAAAATTTGAAAAAACTAAAATAAATAACTAATTAATTGATTAATTAAATATTTCAAAAAATAATTAAGAACTAGTCGACTCTTTCATCTCTTTCTTTCCTCTATTTATTTACCCTAATCTATTCTCTTCTTAGCAGGTTTGTCCTGAAAATGAGTCTTGATTTAGACTCGAAATGTAGACTAAAAATGAAGACTGTGGATATTCTGAGTTTTACACCTCAAAAAATACACCACAAAAGCCTCCAATTTATACATTTTAAATGTCACATATGGGTTTCAAATCCCACATAATATGTCATGAAGTTGATTAAACACACAATTTTGGGATTTCAATCCATGGAGAAAATCATTTGGTGATCACCATGTTATAAAGTATTATGTAAATTACAAGATTTAAGGTTCAAATTATAATTTTTTATCAAGATTTGAATGAACTACACATTTCTTTCCCATTAAGATCTATCTTATGAGGAAATAATTGAATTTATTTATTTCAATAACTTTTTCTTTTTGAGTAATTATATATTTAGTTATGTTGAGCATTAAATATTTAATTTTTTACTTTCTATTTATACTGTTGAAAATAAAAAAGAATTAACACATAGAGAAAACACACCAAAAACATTGAAACATAGACATGGGGGAAAAGGTCTTAGCCTCACAGCATTCCTCACTATCATATTATTAAAATAATGGTAATACAAATAAATAGATGAGGAGAATGTATCTCAAGATAGTGCATCTAACTTGGATGCTTCGGTTGACAAAATTTCTCAACCATACACCAATCTAGGACCCTAGTTAGGTGGAGAGAATATCTAGACCTAAACTAACTCCTAACTTAGAGGAAAAATCCAATCTAGAGAGTTAGGCATAAATTCCTAACTTTCAATTTTTAATTAATTCAATTAACTTTGGATTTATAATTGTTTATGAGAGTGAGGCTAACATTCTCCCCCTCAATGATAAATCAAAAATAAAAATGAGG
Organism: Pinus albicaulis; assembly: GCA_034641835.2. Lineage (NCBI taxonomy): Eukaryota > Viridiplantae > Streptophyta > Pinopsida > Pinales > Pinaceae > Pinus > Pinus albicaulis. Next base: position 969,383,498 of record CM076570.1, on the reverse strand, counting down.
AACTATCTTCCAAGTTCTCATGTTGATCCTCTAAAACATCGCCTGAAAAACCGTCGAACCTAGATGCTGAAAAAACTGCAATATGAAGAGATGATGAGTTAGCTAAATGTCTGATTCATCTTTGAATTTCGCTTGAAAACTCCATCACGTGCAAATTTCAAAAGGATCCATCTGTCCTTTACCTGAAATCATCATCCTTTGTCCACTGACAAAATTTGATAAATGTCCACTAGCTGATAATGTAAAAAACAACTCACTGTTGCTTTTGCTATGTTGAAAACTGCTCACTACTGCTTTTCTATCGACTTCCCACTAGAGAATTTTGTGATGCCCACTGGCTGCTGAAGATGCCCACTGACTATTGAAGATGCCCACTAGCTACTGAAGATGCCCACTGGCTGCTTTTGCTAGTTTTGTTGAGACTTTTAGTCTGACAACCGCTGTCAATTTCATTGACATTTACCCCCCTTTTTCAGCTGAAAGGAGAGACAATCCTCTAGAAATTATTCCTGAACACCCCCCTTCAGGTGTAGGAGTGGTGCACTGGTGTAATCCCCCATTCAACTGCATGAGAGTACCACCTTCATTTTACTGTTGGATTCAATATGTGTCAGTGAATTCGATTGTAAAACTTATACAATTTTCTAAATATTGACGACCATTTCCAGGAATTAATCCATTCATAATTGATCTTTAGTCTCGCTGATTATTTTTGGTTGCAACATTTCTCTGATGAATGATTTGGCTTGCCACAATGGCGACAAGGACGGAGATCAAAACACTGATCTTCCATATGATTGGTTCTTTGACAATGAGGAAATTTTGGTTTGACTGCAACTTCGGGTTGTGTCCATTTATGTTTGTCTACAACTTTCTCAGAATGCGTTGAGGTGATTTTTTCAAGAAATCCTGCACTGACGAACTTAATGGGCTTTGAATAATATAAGATATGCAAATTGGCATCATCTTTGACATATCCTAAGCCCTATCGATTTCTGTTACTTTGGATTTCTTCCCATGGCTTGATGATTGGTTGGGAAGAAAGTTGAACTTGAACAAAATTGACACTTGAAACATAAGTCAAAAGTCTTGTGGTTCTAGGACGGTGAAAAAAATACTAAATTCTTTCACAAATCTGCAATAGAACATAAAAAATCTAGTAGAATTTATAGGATTAATGACACAACTGGGAACTCTTTGTTGGAAATATTGAGAGGGAGGTGAATCAGTATTCCTTTCAATTAGTATTATTATTAATATTTCAGAGCATTATTTAATATTCAATTATTATCAGTGTTTGTACAATGATAGAGGTAAACAAAAGGAACACAATTGCACACAGTATTTAGGGTGGAAACCCTCTCCGAGACAAAAACCACCTGAATTATTTTCTAATAATTATTTAATATTCAACTCCAATTGAAAATAAAGCTCCAACTTTTTAGAATCTAGAAAAGAAGTCTTCTCCAGCTCCCATTGGATGGATGCTCCAACGCCCAAGATTCTTCAATAGCCAACTGAACGGATGCCCCAAAACCCAATGAGCTACAAATCACCCTAGCACCACCCTACCACCCTGAAGTTTTCACAGGCTTGAACCTGTTGGTGACTTCATGCACCAGCCTAGCACCACCCTACCACCCTATGGAATAATAAAAGATGAATGGACTCTCATACCAGAGAAAATGGTCCACTTTACAATGATATAGAACGATATAGAAGAATAATACACACTAGAACATAACCCCAACTATGACACAACCACCTAATGATTTTCCTAGAGCCCTAACACTGCTGACAATCGTTAAGATGTGGGGGACACTTGCATAATTTTACAATGATACATTTACAATGACTTAGTGCTATGAATACCTTTATAATGATCAGATAAAGTATGCCACTTCTTGAAAAATTCATGTGGTTAATTTCTTGTTGCTTGCCTCCGCACCTTGGATTGCTGATCTTGTCATGCTACTATCTCGATGAACTTTCTTTGCTTTGCTGTCCTAGAAAGTCTGGTCCTTTGCAACCCTTGACAACACATGATCTATATTTTTCTTGCCTTCTAGGAGCTTGATATTGAATCTAGTGTATATATTTTATTTCAGATCCTCAATATCTGATTTTCAGTCTTGTAATATTCCTCTGAGTCATCTTTCCAATGCCACAAGTTTGACCCAATTTGGATTCTTCAAGAGAGAGTTATACCCAATCTCTCACAATGCCCTAATTATGGACTGTTTCAGAAGAGCGCACTTGTATGGAGTGCCACGTGTCATTGCTTTCTTCATTTTGCTCTGAAATTGATAGAGAAAAAAGTACATACAGTGAAATATCTTCCAATTTTGACAGAATTCAAATCCAATACTCATAGAGAGAGTTATGATGAATTTACCAAGGTCACTTCTTTGAGATGAATTTCATGAGCCCCAAAAACCCTGACTTGATAGATCATATCTCTAAAAATATTGCGCACCTTGATCCGAAAATTTTTAGGAGCTTCTCGTGGATTTCCATTTCATCTAATAAATATTTTAGCTTCCGAAAATTTGTAGAAAAAAATTTACAGCGCAAATGCCACGATGACCTATTTCATGTAGCGAAATCCCTACATGAGGATATGAGGATCACAATTTATATAAATGCTTAGGTTGAGAGGGGCTTAAACAAGTGAACGTGAGAGGGATTTTAGGAGCTTAAAAATTATTAATTATTGACTTTTCAATGACCCATGCCACAACCCCATGGGGTTTTAGCCCACTAACTAGGGTTACAAACTTTAAACACGAATATCTCTCAAATCGTGAAGAATTACATGGCATGCCATATATCAACTAAATATATCGAGTAAAGGAAAACCATAAAAAATATTATTGATCTAGAAAATAGTAAATTTTTAGGACAATATTGCATTATGCAATATCGTATCCCCTGGTGCTTCGTTGACACTGTACGAAACTAATGATAAAAAATCTCCTCAGTAATAATGGCAACACAAGTATTGCCCCTGTGATCATGACAACTCTTCCTACAACATTCTCTCCCCCTTTGACATCAATGGAAAAGAGTAACTCCCCCTGACACACAACCATCCTACGGACCAGTACACACTTTGACTCCCCCTAAAAGACAACCATCCTGCTGACCTGTACATATTTTCACTCCCCCTTTATACTCTAAATAAGGAAAATATAATGAGAAATTTGGAGAATCCCAAGCTTCTAGTGAAGATATTCAAATGCTTCATGAGTACTCTTACGATGAATAATGAGATTAAGCAATATAGGGATACCACAAGCCATATTCTCGTTGTTCCCTTAGATATCAAAGAATCATTGCTACTAAATTTTATATCATCCTCTTTAGTTATTGTGACCGTGATTTAGTTGCTCATCCTAAATTACACATATCTTTTGATATTGAATTGGATGTAGCCATAATTTCATCATACCTACCTTTCCCGATTTCACATTTTGTGGAGCTGGAATAGTATCGTGTGTCCTTGATCACACATTTTTCCAACACCGACAAGATTGTGATTCATGTTTTCAACCTAAACAATATCTTGCAGATCCATTAGTCTTAGTAATGATACAATTCTGAACTTAAAAATGAAGATCCATTTCAGTACATACGTCCACTTCTTCAGATGTTTTCATCTGCCAGCAAAATAACTGCCACCATGATGTTTCATCTTTATTATTTTAGCCCCAGAGAGAGAGAGAGCACGATTATCAGTCTTCTTCTTCTTCCATTTTCACTCCTTCTGTAGCTTCGAAGATTCTTTTGGAGGATTTTAAAGTCTATAGTCTCTAGCTATGTGTCCAAAGTTTTGAAATTTGTAACATTCAATATTATTTATTAAATGTTCAAATCTATTGATGTTTTGTTGAGCCTTGGGAGGTTCATATTTGACAAATCTCCTAGAATTGTATTGGTTTCTAGCGTACGTGCAACATTCTACAGCATTATGGCCAAATTTTCCACATGAATAACAATAGCAATAAAAAATATGTTGGTACCTAGAGGGAAAAATTCATCGAGGAATTTTCTTCCAAGGTTGTTATTGCGAATCTTGTCCAATGAAGTCCACATGCATGTCAGATCTCACAGGTTCATTGTATTTTTTTTGTAGAAGGTCCTGCTTCTTCTTCTTTGTAACCGAGGCCAGTTGCGTCATTGTAAGATCATTGATTTTTGATGAGTTATTCCAATGCCCTTGAGCTGTTGGCATAGTTTTGGACAAATTTTCCCTTCTTTACGTCCTTACGCAGTGAGACTACTTCGGCTTCTAATGCTTCCCTTTCTTGGTATATTTCTTCCAACTTCTTTTGAAATGACCCTTCAATACATTTGTGTGCTTCAACTTCAATTTGAGACATTTAACTTGTTCTTCAAGAGTATTGGAATGGATCTTCTTAGCCTTGAGCTCTTTTATAAGCTTGATTTCCTCCTTAGAAAATTCTTCTATGTTCAACCCTTCTTCTTCATTGTTTCATACCTCTTGTTTAATGTGCTTGACCATAAAAAATACTCTCATTGGCTTATTCTTCACTGTCATTGTCTTCATCCGAAGATGAGCTATCTTCTTTAGAGAGAAAGCTCCTTTTGAATTCTTTATTTTTTCTTTGCTTGTTGAATTTCCTAAAGCCTTTCTTTTCTTTTGAGTTACCATCACTTCTCTCTGGACATTTCGTTGTGAAATTCCCAACCTCACCACAGCTGAAACATATCAATGGAAGTTTACCCTTGAATTTTCCCTTACCAAATTTTAGTTTTCTCGTAAAGTAATCATATTGTCCATCTAAAAGACCTTCTTCATCATCTTCCTTTTCTTCACAATTGTAGGTGCAGGTTTGTGCCTTTGAAGGTTGTTTCTCCTTATTGGTTTTCTTAGATGCAACAAACACAGTTTCTAGATGCGAAATGTTGAGAATGCAACAAGATGATGAGCTTAGTGGAAAGAAGTCACCTTCACTAAGTGGGCCCACAGGCTATTTTTGGCGCAAAATCTATTTTCAGACTATGTCTATTTTTAGACTTATGGATCATGTTCTATGAGTTGCAGGATGCTATTTGTGGATGGTTGGTCAAGTCAGAAAAAATATATGGACTTTTATTTTTAGACATACTGGGCGGAATCTATTTTCAGATTGCCAATCTAAAAATAGATATGTTGAATATTATTAGCTCTTAATAATATTTGGACTCTAAACATTATCTTATCCTCTTGGAGCATTTCAGTTAAGTGCACAGATGTGGCACATGCAGCTGACAGAAGGAATTACGCTATTCCTGAGGGTTAAGTGGAGCTATTGCATGGAGACTTCAGTTAGAACTCATGTGACAGAGTTTGGTGGAGTTGATTGAGGAAGTTAGTGGAGTTATATTCAGTTCAACTCAATTAAACATATTTGATCTAGTTGTATCTAGTCTAACTGATTGATACACTAGTGAGAGTGGTCTCAATTAGTTATTAATTAATTCACTAATTATTAACTCATAAATCAACTAAAGAATACATCAGTTAACTTCAATGCATGGACAGTTTTAGTGGAGACCAGTGGAGAGGTAGGTGAAAGAGTAAGTGTGACTATCAGTTGTAACCATACTGGTGGATGAGTTTGCACCACACATTGATGGAGATGCCAATGAGGATTGCACAGTGCATACTAAGTGGATTCGAACTCAGATTGGGCCATTATTCATCTTGGATTGCGCAGTAGAGGCAGGCTAACAGGTGGAGTAGATTGGAGCATGTGTTTTGTTAGATCTGAGCTTGTGTAGTGTGTAACAATTGGAGATTGTACTGAGAGCTTGTGAGGAGTTTGTACAATGATTGTTGCATGATCTCTATCATTATAATATACAGATATTTTGGGTTTTTAAGCTTTAAGCTTTCCCATAAATACTGTGTTTATATGTGTGATTGTTTATGGTTTTAATGTGCGCATGCGATTGTTTATATTTCCGCAATTAATGATCAATAGTAGAAGAGGTTATGTATTATGCATGAAGCTCAAATAGTGTGTGATTAGGATAATCTCGGTGAATAATTTAACAGTAATTCAAATTTCTACATGGTATCAGAGAAATATTGATCATTGGAGCAATTGCAAGACATTGAAGCGGTTGAGTTTTGTGCTGGTGGAATTTGAATTTGTAGTAGTGTTTTCTTGGTGTCGAAGTTGAGATGTCTTTCAATGGATTGTGATTGGAGTATGCCCTTGAGGGTAGCTCTAATTATATTGCATGGAAGGACAGGATGGAGGCAGTGCTAGATGACAATGGGTTGAAGGAGTTCATAGATGCAGAAATTCCAAAGCCTACTTCTACTGATGTTGTCGTACTTGACGCATGGCAAAAGAAGACAGTAAAGTGTCGAAGGATTCTATTGGAGGGCGTGAAGGATCACATAGTGTCCAGCCTTCATGGTAAGGGTTCTCCATTCTTGATGTGGAAAGCCTTAACATATTTATTCCAAAGCAAGAGCGACCAGAGGAAGTTGGCGCTCAAGGATAAACTCAGAAACATAAAGATGGAGAAAGGCGACAGTATGCCCAAGTACCTCACGAAGTTCACCCAATGAAGGGATGAGATGGGAAGTGTGGGGGAGACTGTAGATGACGAGGAATTGGTGATCTTGGCTCTCCTTGGGCTTTCGAAGAGTTGGCATTCCTATCAGGACTGTGTCAATGGTCAGGATAAATTGCGAGGATGGGAGCGACTTTGGCCGGATCTTGTGCAAGAGGAGATAAGGCGGAGTACCAGGGACGGATCTTCATCAAAGAAATATGATGAAGAGAATTGCGCTTTGGCTGCCAAAGCAAATAAGGGGAAGAGCAAGAAAGCTTCTCATTCTGGTGCGAAAGGCAAGAAGTAGGACATGTCCAAGGTGAAGTGCTTTCACTGTCACCAACACAGACATTATGCCACAAATTGTCCACAGAAAAAGAAAAATAAGTAGGCTGCTGGATCTGCAGCTGAAGAGGCCTTAGCCTCGCAGTTTGAGCTGGATTTTTCGCTAATCGCATGCTTGGTCTCAATTGTGATGGGTTCAGTGTGGTTTCTGGATAGTGGTGTGTCTTTTCACATGACAGGAGATCAAGATTTGTTTACTGATTTGGATGAGAAAGATCTTGGAGTGCACATCGAGATGGGCGATGATGGTAGATATAGTGCGACCAGTATCGGTACCATTTCCTTTGAGAGGGATTCTGGTAAACCCTTCGTATTGAAGGAAGTGATGCATGTTCCAGGATTGAAGAAGAATATTATCTCTATGGTGATGTTAGAAGACAAGGGATATGATGTTGCCTTTAGCGAGGGAAAGGCTTTCCTGCGCAGTAAGGAAACTGGTGAGACCCGTAGGATAGGGGTTCGAGTTAAGAACCTTTATCAATTGTAGGTAGATGGCTGCGCAATAATGGCAGGCAAGGTAGAAGGAGTGGTGAGCCGGGATGATGGCGAGTTGTGGCACCGGAGGTTGGGCCACCTTCACCATGGAGCTTTGAAGATACTGTAGCAGATTTCTACTGGGCTTCCTAAGGGTACTCTTGCACAGTCAGATCAGTGCAAGGGATGTACCTTGGGAAAATTTATGAAACCCACTTTTCACGAGAAGGATAGTCGCTCCACGACTATCCTTGAGAGAATTCACATAGACGTGTGTGGAACTTTCTCAGTAGCTTCGACAGAAAAGCAGAGGTACTATGTGATCTTTGTTGATGATTTTTCTCGGAAGTGTTGGATCTTCTTCATGCAGAAGAAGAGCGAGACATACTCAAAGTTCTATGAGTTCAAGGCACTGGTTGAGAAAGAATCGGGGAAGAAAGTGAAGGCTCTTACGAGTGACAATGGTGGTGAATTCATCTCTGGTGAATTCAAGGAATTTTGCAGCGTAGAAGGAATTCAAAGAGAGCTCATAGCACCTCATAACCCACAGCAGAACGGGGTTGCTGAGTGGAAGAACAGAACGATCGTGGGTGTTGCATGGGCGATGTTTCATGATCAAGGCCTTCCCGTTCACTTGTGGGCAGAGGCATGAAATACTATAGTATATGTGCAGAACCGTTGTCCTCACAAGATACTTGGCATGAGTACACCTGAGGAGGTGTTTTCTGGTAAGAAGCCTGATATTTCCCATTTGAGGATTTTTGGTTCACCTGTTTACATTCATGTGATGAAGGATGCCAGGAAGAATCTAGAGCCGACTGCGGAGGTTGGGATATTTGTGGGGTACACTGATATGCCCCACAACTATCGTGTGTATTTGCCAGACAGTCGCAAGAGTGTTGTGCGACAGGATATCAAATTTCAGGAGGAGAAAGCCATGAAGTGTTTTCTTGAGAGGGAGCCACACTTGCATACAGAGGAGGGGCTATTAGTTCCTAAGGATGAGTCTCTGGATGTGGATCAGCCACAATATGAGGTTCATGGACTGGAAGAGACCACTCATGCAACGCCAACCATCAGAGGGCGGAAGCGCACTACATAAGCTGAGCGACTGGCTCAAGATGCAGAGAAGGTTGCAGGAGAACCTACAACACAGCACAGACAGAGACAGTCACTTGATCGGTACATTGGATACATGGCTCTTATGAGCAAGTGTATCATGAAAGATCCATCCTCTTTCGAGGAAGCTGTGGAGGATCCTGCATGGGTAGATACCATGGTGGAAGAGTATGATTCGATTGTCAGAAACAGTGCATGGGAGATTGTCCCAAGGCCGGAGGGGAAATCAGTGGTGGGTTTGAGATGGATCTACAAAGTGAAGCAGGAAACTGATGGGAGTGTGGAGAAGTACAATGCAAGATTTTTTGCCCGACGCTTTTCACAGATAGAGGGGATCAATTATGAGGAGACCTTTGCACCTGTCGCAAGGTATTCTTCCATAAGGACGATTCTTGCTCTCTTAGCACAGATGGGGTGGCACATTCATCAGATGGATGTGAAGACTGCGTTCCTCAATGGATTCATTGAGGAGGAGGTGTACCTAGAGCATCTCGAAGGTTTTGAGAACTTCAGCAGTGAGTCACATGTGTGCAGGCTCAAGAGAGTGATGTATGGGTTGAAACAAGCACCTTGTGCTTGGTACACATGGATAGACAGTTATTTCACCGGACTTGGATTCTCCAAGAGTGAGGCGGATCATTGTGGTCGAGGGTAAGTTGCTGATCATTGTACTTTATGTAGATGATTTTATTTTGACAGGTGATGAGCTGTTGATACTCTCATGCAAGGATGATCTTGCAAAAGAGTTTGAGATGAAGGACTTGGGCCTCCTTCATTATTTCCTGGGATTGGAAATTTGGCAGCGCAATGATGGACTGTTTGTTTCTCAGGGTAAGTATGCCCGGGAGATACTGGAGAAGTTCAACATGCATGGATGCAAGCATGTTGATACTCCTCTTCCTGGTGGTTGGAGGAAGGAGGATGCTACTTCGGCGGACGTAGTGGATGCCCTTGTTTATCGATTGTTGGTGGGGTCGCTTATGTATCTGGTCAATACACGACCTGACATATGCTATGCTATTAACCAGCTTTCACAAGCTTGGTTAAGCCTACCAAGCTCTTTTGGAAGGTGGGGAAGCATGTATTGAGATATCTCAGAGGCACATCAGGATATGGATTATGGTACAGATAGTCGGATGAGGTGAAGCTGTGTGGCTTCACAGATGCAGATTGGGCAAGGAGCCCAATAGATAGAAAGATCACATCTGGAGGGATTTTCAGTATTGGGTTGACATCAATTTATTGGTACAGCAGGAAGCGTAGATTCATGGCACTCAGTTCAGCAGAGGCCGAGTATATGGCAGCGAGTTTGGCTGCATGCAAGGCTATATGGATGAGGAAGATCCTGGTCGGGTTGTTCGGGTCACACTTGGAGCCTATTGTGATTTATTGTGATAACTAGAGTTGCATTAAACTCTCGACTAATCCAGTATTTCATGATAGATCCAAACACATAGACATCAGGTACCACCATATCAGAGATTGTGTGCAGTGGAGAATCATGTTACTTTCATACATTCCCACCGAGGATCAGGATGCTAATATCTTGATGAAGGCGCTCACCAGGAGCAAATTCGAATACCAAAGAGGCAGGATAGGGGTTGCAAATAATCCATATCTTGTTGACAGGGAGTGTTGAGAATGCAACAAGATGATGGAGCTTAGCGAAAATAAGTCGCCTTCACTAAGTGGGCCCACAGGCTATTTTTGGCGCAAAGTCTATTTTTAGACTATGGATCATGTTCTATGAGTTGCCGAGGATGCTATTTGTGGATGGTTGGTCAAGTCGGAAAAAATAGATGGACTTCTATTTTTAGACATATTGGGCGAAATCTATTTTTAGATTTCCAGTCTAAAAATATATATGTCGAATATTATTAGCTCTTAATAATATTTGGACTCTAAACATTATCTTATTCTCTTGGAGCACTTCAGTTAAGTGCACAGATGTGGCACAGGAGCTGACAGAAGGAATTATGCTATTCCTAAGGGTTAAGTGGAGCTATTGCATGGAGACTTAAGTTAGAACTCATGTGACAGAGTTTGGTGGAGTTGATTGAGGAAGTTAGTGGAGTTTTATTCAGTTTAACTCAGTTAAACATAGTTGAGCTAGTTGTATCTAGTCTAGCTGATTGATACACTAGTGAGAGTGGTGTGAATTAATTATTACTTAATTCACTAATTATAAACTCATAAATCAACTAAATAATACATCATTTAACTTCAGTGCATGGACAGTTTCAGTGGAGACAAGTGAAGAGGTAGGTGAAAGAGCAGTGTGACTATCAGTTGTGACTATACTGGTGCATGAGTTTGCACCACACATTGATGGAGATGCCAATGAGGATTGCGCGGTGCATACCGGGTGGATTTTGAACTCAGTTAGACCGTGTCCATCTTGGATTCGCAATAAAGGCGGGCTAACGAGGTGGAGGCAGTTGAACATGTTTTTTGTTAGATCTGAGCTTGTGTAGTATGTAACAATTGGAGATTGTACTGAGAGCTTGTGAGGAGTTTGTAAAATGATTGTTACATGATCTATATCATTATAATATAAAGATAGTTGGGGGTTTTCATCTTTAATCTTTCCCATAAATACTGTGTTTATATGTGTGATTGTTTATGGTTTTAATGTGCGCATACGATTGTTTATATTTCCACAATTAATGATCAACAGTAAAAGAGTTTATGTATTATGCATGAAGCTCAAATAGTGTGTGATCAGGATAATCTCGGTGAATAATTTAACAGTAATTCAAATTTCTACACGAAGTACCCTCTTCTTCGTCAAGTCTCATTTCATATGCTATGAGAACTCCATGTAATTACTCTTTGCTGAGTTTGTCCAGATTTTCACTATATTCTAAGACCGATACCTTTGGGTTGAATCTCCCTGGTAATGTTCTGAGAAAATTTTGTATAATAGTATTCTCGTCAACAGGCTCTCCCAATACCTTCCAGAGTGTTGGTTATTTCATTAACATGTTGGAAGTATGCAACAATGTTGTTATCTTCTTTCATTATGTGTTGCTCAAATTTTTCTCTATAGATTTGAAGCTTTGCTTCTTTGACCTTTGAGTCACCTGCATATATATTCTCAAGATTTTCCCATACTTTTTTGGTATTTTTACAGCCCAACACCTTATGTAAGCAGATTCAATAAGTCCACTGATAATAATATTCCTCACTTTTGCATCATTTACCAAATTCTTCTTACCTTGTTCATCCGCGGTAGTTGTAAATCCATTTTGAAAAGTGTCACATACTTTGTAACCTTGCACCAAGAGATAGACCTCTATTCTTCCTTTCTAGGGTGCATAATTATTTTTATTGAAAAGAGGTACACCATTCTTGGTATGTTTCATGACCTCCTTCCAGCTATTAAACTACTATTGAAGGAACCAATCTTTGATTGTTGGAAATACTGAGGGGGGGGGGGGGGTGAATCAATATTCCTTTCAATTAGTATTATTATTAATCTTTCAAAGTATTAGTTAATCTTAAATTATTATTAGTGTTTGTATAATGATAGCAGTAAACAAAAGGAACACAACTGCACACATGTTTTAAGGTGAAAACCCTCTCCGGGACAAAAACCACCTGAATGCTTTTCTAATGATTCTTTAATATTCAACTCCAATTGAAAATAAAGCTCCAACTTCCTAAAATCTAGAAAATCATTCTTCTCTAAATCCCACTGAATGGACGCTCCAACGCCCGAGATTCTTCAGTAGTAAATTGAATGGATGCCCCAACACCCAATGAGCTACAACTCACCCTACCACCACTTTACCACCCTGAATTTTTGACAGGCTTGAACCTATTGGTAACTTCATGCACCAGCCTAGGACCACCCTACCGCCCTATATAAATAAAAGAAGAATGGACTCCCATAGCTGGGAAAATGATCCACTTTACAATGACATAAAATGATGTAGAAGAAGAATACCCACTAGAACATAACCCTAACTATGATGCAACGACCTAATGATGATGTTAAACCTCTCGACACTGCCTCTTTAACTCTTGGAAGATAGAAACTTGTACAATTTTTACAATGATACATTTACAATGGCTTAGTACAATGATGCCTTTATAATGACTGTATGCAGTGCTGCCCACTTGAAGACTTCATGTCCTAAAATTATTGCTACAGATCTGCACCTTTATTTTTGCTCTTTTCATGCTACCCTCTGTTGCACCTTGCTTTGCTTTAATGCCCTATAAATTCTGGTCCTTTACAGCCCTTTACAACACATTATCTAGTTTCTTCTTGCCTTCTAGGATCTCGATATTGAATCTAGTGTATCTCCATTATTTTAGATCCCTAATATGTGATTTTTGGTTCTTTAGTATTCCTCTGAGTCTTCTTTAAAATGCCATAGGTCTGACCCAATTTGGATTCTTCAAGGGAGATTTATGCCCAATCTCTCACAATGACCTAATTATGGACTAGTTCAATAGAGCGAACTTGTATGGCATGCTACGTGTCACTGTTTCTTCATTCGGCTCTGAAATTGAAAAAAAAAAAGATATATTCCATCCACTATTTGCCACTTTTTGTAGAATTCCAATCCAATACTTAGAGAGAGAGTTATGATGATTTTCCCAAGGTCACTTCTTTGAGATGAAGTTCAGGAGCCTGCAAAAACACTGACTTCCACAGATCATATCTGCGAAAATGTTGCGCACCTTAATATGAAATTTTTACAGGGCCTTCCTTAGGATATCAGTTTTGTCTCATAAACATTTTATCTTCTGAACCTTCGTAGAAAAAAAATTAGAGCGCAAATTCTACGATGACCTGTTTCAGGTTGGGAAATCCCTATATGAGGAGGATATGAGGATCACGATTTATATTAATGCTTAGATTGAGAGGGTCTTCAACAAGTGAACATGGGAGGGGTTTTAGGAGCTTAAAAATTATTAATAATTAACTTTTCAATGACCCATGCCACAACCCCATGGGGTTTTAGCCCACTAACTGGGGTTACAAACTTCAAACATGAATACCTCTCAAACAATGAAGAATTACATGGCGTGCCATATATCAACGTAAACCTCTTGACAAGTAGAAACCATAAAAAATATTCTTGACCTAGAATATAGTAATTTGGTAGGTAAAAATTGGCATGCAAGATCAAGGTAGCCCCTAGTGCTACTTGGGTTGACATCAATGACAACCATTGATCAACATTCTTATGAGGGGAATCAGGACATTGGCTAGATTTTGTTTCAAAACTTTAATAATATTGTGGAGGATCCCCTACTTGATAGATCATACATCATTTAGAAGATAGTAAAGCATATCCTAAGACTGATAATAGAGGAACATAAAAGAAATATAAATAAACCCATGTTCTTGGAAGAAGTTTCACAGGAAATAAATGAGATGACTAATGGTAAGGCACTAGGTTTAGATGGATTTACCATAAATTTCTTCTAATCCTACTGGTAAATAGTCAATATAGATGTTTTTGAGGTGGTGGCTAACTTCCAAGACAGCTACAATCTTTAAAGCACTAAAATATACATTTATTACTCTTATTCTGAAAGAGGAAAAAGAAATTACACTTGAGAAGTGTCGATCGATAACTCTTTGCAATGTTTTATACAAGATTATATCCAAAGTGGGATCCAAATAGATCATAATGGTACTTCCCATTTTGATCTTAGAATAATAGTGAGGGTTTGTGGAGGGTAGTCAAATTTTGGATAATGTTATTCATGCCCATGAAATTGTACATTCTCTAAAGAGACTTGAGAATGCAGGAATGATAATTCGGCTTGACCTTTCGAAGGTGTATGATAAAATTAGTTGGGAACACATGGAGGAATTTTTAATAGATTTCGGATTTGAGAATATATGGATTGACTGGATAATGGCCTTGGTGACCTCTTCCAACTTTTCTATTATACTAAACGGGGCTCCTAAAAGCGCTTTTTTTCCCTTCCTAGAGAGTGTGCCAAGGTGACCATATGTCACCTTTCTTTTTTTTTCATAATGATGGAAGGAATGGGTAGGGAAATTTCAGCAACTACTAGAGATGGGGACATTAGAGGCCTCCAACCACATGAAGGATGTATAGCCACCACACATAACTAGTTTGTAGATGGTACCATGTCGCATGGTATCCCTAGAGTGAAGGAATCCCAATTTTTCAAGTCTATCCTAGATATTTTTGTTGCAGCTTCATGTATGGAGATAAACGAATCCAAATCTATGATTTTCTTCTTTAATATTCATATTTCTCTATGGAGAAATTTGATAGTTATCCTAGGATTTCAAAGGAGAATTCTTCCTTCCAAATATTTGGTCATCCCTCTAATTGTTCAAGCTTAGAAAAAATTGAATTGGGAGAATTTTGTTTTGAAATTGGAAGATAGGGTTAAAGGATAGACTTTTAGAGCATTGAAACTTGTAGGTATGATAGTCCTCACCAATTTCGTCTTGCAAGTAGTTTTGTGGTATATGCTATCAATACTCCCAGCTCCCAAAGGGGTTCAAAAAAAAATAGATAAATTAAAAGGAATTCTTATGGAGAGGAGCCAGGGATAAGATAAAATGGGAGTTAGTAGCCTAGAACATGATATGTAAACCAAATGGTTTGTGTGGCCTGGAATTATAGGACCCAGAGACTATCAATTGAGTGAGTGGAGTTGAACTTTGGTGGCGCTCACTAAAGCGAGGGTCATTGTCATGGTCCCAACTATGGATAGAAAAGTATTCCCACGAGTAGCTTGTGCAAGAACTTATTTGTATGTCCAGTGGAATTCAAGGTTTGGGAATATGGGATATGGCTTGGGGAAATAGAGAGGTTGTACAAAATAATTTTTTTTGGGAGATTAGAAATGAAAGGTCAACTATTTTTTGGGAATACGCCTAACAACAATAAACTAGTTTAAGCAACAAAGAGTGTCATCCATTCCAATTATTTGTGGAGAACCACGACCATAGGTAAGTGCACCATTTCTGGAAACAAGGGATGGAGTGCAATAAATGGAAAAGGTGGAGCCTTAACATCTTTTAGGATTCCAACCAAAATGAACATGTGGTCTAAGGAAAAGTAGATGAATTAAGTAAGAGAAGAATTCTTTGTAATCATGACAAGGATCAATTGAGATGGGGAAAGAAGGTGGAGAATTTAATCTCAAAGAGGTGAGAGTTTATACTGAAGGTTTCCAAGATGAGGCACTTGATTCAGTATGGAATAAAATGTGGTCAACACCTCAATGTTCAAACATAAAAACCTTCTTGTGGCTGGTGCTACATTAGAAAGTTCTTACATAGGAAAATTTGGTGAAGAGAGGTTTTGTTGGGGCCTCATGATGTTGTCTTTGTGAAAGTGAAAAGGAAAACATAAATAATTTTAAACACATGTAGTTATAATTTTGTCATATGTGATTTCATGGCTTATATATTAAAATAGAATCATGGAAAATATACAAGATATTATTAGGAAATTGTGAGAGAATTACACTAAGAATGAAGTGGTAAACCTAACCTGGTGCCTATTTCTTGGTTTTATCCTTTGGACAATATGAAAGGATTGGAACTGACGTATCTTCTAGAATAAAAATCTCGCTAGAGAACACCTGGCGGAATTAATTCGATTGCAACTCAAGGAAATGATAATTAGTAAAGGAGACAAAGTTTCTAATGAGAAACTATCTCCACATGATGCAAGAGTCTTAGAACTACTAGAGTTTGATAACCCTGGTATGCAAGTGTCCCAGGCAAGAGGACCTAAATCTATGTGGGTTCAACGATTTGGATTCCTTCCCCCGAAGGTTTCTTAAAGTTGAATTTTGATGGGGAACCTAAAGGAAACCCAACAGTGTAGGAGCAGCAGGAGTTATACGAGACTGGACACGGTAAATTTACAGGGTATATTTAATAAATTTGGGAGATGCCTCTAATAACACAGTCGAATTCTGTTTCGTGGAACAAGGGTTGGAAATCTTTCCTCGAGAAAGAATTGTCAATGTTATCGTGGAGGGAGATTAGACGATAGTTATCCAAGCGACAAGGAGGCTACAAAGTAGCTCGCAGGTAAGGAAGGGTACAAGAAATTGGTGTTTGGAATAATTAATCCAGCACATACATCATACATCATCACCTTGCGCCTCTGATAACAGTGGAATTCAGCTTGGTCCAAAGTTCAGCAAACGTTGTGGCAGATAGCCTAGCTAATGAAGGGGTATCCAGCTCATAGATGCTTACTGATGTGGAATGGTAGGAACTCTAGGAGGGACAACTCAAGGAAGAATGTCAGAAGTCAGAAGAAAAATAAATCTCCATGGCAAGCGGCAATGAATACAACGTAGAGGCGGGTGAGGGTTTGGGCAGAGCGCCACCTACTCAGACGATTGATTAATACTAGATCACGAAAGTGAGAGGCATAACAAAATGAGGCAAGATAATGGACACATGGAAAAGTTGCATGGACAAGGTGGTGGAAAAACAAGGTGAAGTTATGAACACCTCCATTAAGGCATGTCATGCAGGTTGCTTCATAAATGATAACGAGCTGACTGATAGGTACGCAAGTACAATAATATTAGAAGATACGTACAAGAGGTGGAAAATGGGAATTATGAGTCTGTACAATCCATTGAGATTGGAAAATGATAGGGAGATATGGAGCAATATCACATGGACTGACAATCTTATCTTTTGCAGATTGGAGGGTGCGAAGATGGCGATGGAAAGTTCCAAAAATCCAGTAAGATAGAGAATTCTAGCATAATAGGCTTTAAAATATTTGTTGAGATATATATTTTACGATATGTGCTTGGCAATTGAGTAGTGGTCGATTAGTAGAGCATTGATAAGAGCAGTTCTAGAGTTGGAGAGGGCATCTAAGTTGAGGATGGGTAGATGTAGGCATTGAGTGGGTACGCTGAGGGGGAGACCCAGAGTGAAGGCACAAGTTGCGAGTTGTAGCAAGTTAACTCACATGGAAATGACTCTGAGGGTAGCAAGAGATGTACTTCAAGCTTTGGTCCTCCAGAAGGGTAAAGAAGTGGTGGAGCTTTGGGAGAATGAAGTTCATCAGAAAAGGAGGGTTATTCCAGACAGACAAGTAGAGGAGGAAGTCGACTGGACCATTGATATGGGTGAAACGAGGACCCACATGAACCTTTACCATAAAACCATGGAAACAACACGGGCATGTAAAGATCTTGATAGGAAAGTTGCGAGTGGAAGGATCCGAGGAAAAGGCAAGGCCAAAGGTGAGATTGATACCTGAAATTAATTGATCACCATCAATCAATAATTGGGAGGGATTGAATCGATCGTGAGGATGTTGTGAACATCGAGAAGTGGTAGGATGACCGCATAATCGAATTGAACACTATGTTCACTATTTATCTAAAGTAGATTCATAATATAGATATTACATGGGGAAGCGAAAGGTGAACCAAGTCTCCTACAAAAGTATAAGGCTCGGGAGACCGACAGTTCTAGTAAAACTTGCAGTGACATCTCCTATGGTGGCTCCAGTGAAAGCTACGACTGACAACATTCCCGTGGAATGCGGTTTGAGAATGCGAAAATTGTGTTCGTGTGGTTTACTTTGTCAATAAGTGATTTAGATATTGATTTGAATTTGAAGGCTAATAGTTTTTTAGGCTAATAGCTTTTTGGTTTATGTAGGTCTATAAATCAGGTTACAAGTGATACGAACTAGGTAGACCTAACAAAATTGGATTCATAGTAGTAAGTTTTTTGTGTTTTTTAAATAGAACAAGAAACAAAATAACTGAATAGTTTTTTTAGACAAAGGTGGTATTAAGACACTGTATTTTTGTTGATCCTGTGGTTTCCATTCTGGTTAACCAAATGTTATTTTGTACTCTGTTTTAGTTAAAGTAATATAAATCCTTTATGCTCACTTACATTTTTTTCTACAAAATTTAATTAATTTAAATTTAAAATTAAATACATTTTTATAAATAAAAAATATTTAAAAACAATAAATATATATTTTTTTAATATTTATAATAACAAATACAGATATTTAAAAACAATAAATTACTATATTTAAAAACAATAAATTACTTTTTTTTAAATTATAATAACAAATATTCCATATTGTATAGAGGAGATTTATGTGTGATGAAGATGTTGTAACTTTTCAATGACAATTTTTTCCAGAAATTGTTTCTGCACCATAACTAACAACGAAAAAAATATACATCCAAATATACCATAGTATATATTAAATTTATAATTAAATATTATTTTATTGATAAAAAGTATTTGAAATCAATAAAAAAATTATACAATTTTAATTTTTTTTAATATTATAACCAAGTACAATTTATGAATGTTTTTAATATTACAACCAGATACAATTTATGGATGGAAGAGAAAACAAAAACCATTTCATTGTTTTCTAATGAATAGAATAGAAAAAAAAAAAAGATAATTTATTTTCTTAAGGATATATATGTAATTTAATTTTAAAAGTAATTTGAGATTTATCTTTGCGATATGTTATTTGTGGTGATTGATACGAAAATGGTTTAACTATGAAAAAATAAATTAATAAACACTGTAATATGACATGATGTTGGAAGTTTCGTTATGATATGGAAATGGGTGTTTTTTTTTAATAAAGATTATATTTTTGTGATATGATATGTGTCGCAATTGATACGCAAATGGAACCACAAAGGGCAGGGAGAGATTGGTTTCTGTGATATGATATTTCCCGTGATTGATATGGAACTGGTCTAATCTTGCAGGCAAATGGCTAACCACGATATCATTCCACACAAGAAAATGAAGTGACCTTGACCACAAAGTCATTTCTTGGTCCAGTCAGGTCACGTTTGCTTATACGATTATGGATAGTGTCCCTATCGCGTTACCCTCCCCCAACACGCTTTGCTTTGCAAATTGTAGTGAGTCGTTTAAAAGTTCCGAGATGCAGCGTGCAACTATTCTTCTTCCCTTCCTTCGCTCTATATAAACCTCTTCTCCTCGATCCCTTCTTTCCTCAATCACGATTTGATTTGGGTGAATTTTGTTATCGCTGGATATGGCAGCAGCAAAATGTATTGCTATAATTCTTCTGGCAATGGCCGTGGGAGTCACCCACGCCGTGGACTACGTTGTCACCAACTCTGTGGAGAGTAGCGACGGCGGGAAGAGATTCGACAACGAGATAGGAAGGGACAACGCCTTGCAGATAATGGACGCCGCCACCCAATTCATCTGGCAGACCTTCGCCCAGCAATCGTCCGCCGACAGGAAGAACGTGCAGACGGTCACTCTGTTTGTAGAAAGCATGGGCGGAGTCGCATACACGAGCAACGACCAAATCCACCTGAGCGCCGATTACGTTGCCAATTATCAGGGCGATGTAAAGAGTGAGATCACAGGCGTTCTTTACCACGAGATGACCCACGTCTGGCAGTGGAACGGCAACGGGGCCGCGACGCCGTCGGGGCTGATCGAAGGCATTGCAGATTATGTTCGCCTCACTGCGGGCTTGGCCCCATCGCACTGGGTGAAGCCTGGCAGCGGTGACAGGTGGGACCAGGGCTACGATGTGACTGCCTACTTTCTCCAGTAATGTGACACCGTTACTTCTGGTTTCGTTCCTAAAATAAATTCGAAACTGCGGGATGGATGGAACGTGGGATTCTTCAACGATATCACTGGCAAGTCTGTTGATGAGCTTTGGAGTGATTACAAAGCTAAGTATGGAAATTGATCCTGAGCCAAAGTAGTGGACAAAATGCTACTAAATGGCTTCTTAGGTGGTTGGTTTGTAAAATTAATAAATAATAGCTGGTAGGTTTGTAAAATAATTAAAGTAGCGTATTAGTTAAGTCGAAGCTCAGAATAAATTATTTGCCCCTGATATACAATTCGCGTGACGTAATAAAAAAAATTAAAACAAGAATAAGCATTAGCATTTGTATGATTTTGCAATGAAGTTGAGTTCTCTTTGAGAAAAAGACGGTTGTGACGGCGGTAAACAAAGAGTTCATAAAATATAGTACTAGCAATTGCACCTGTGGTGCAAAGGAACGCCGAAAGGAGAGGAATGGTGTATTTTCGGTTTCAGCGCCAGACGAAACATTTTTGCGGGGACAGTTTGTGCCATAAGTATACAGATCTGTGAGAGGGGAGTTGAATTAGATTATATGTCAGTTTTGAAATGGATCTGGTGAAGGAGTTCACTGTTAATGAGATATCTGTGCATTTGTTTAACCCACAGCAATATTAAAACGGAAAATGATTTGAAAGGAAATTATAGGGAAAAAAATGAAAGAAAATAAATAAACGACGATAAAAGGAAAGAAATCTCCTTAGGATAGATATGGTAGATTGGATTCAATGCAATGTTTTGTTATCTTAACAGAATCATCAAACATGGAGAGAGCCCTGTTGGTGGATTGGAGGAGTCTGCATTGAGCTACATGGAGAGACACTTGTTGGTGGATTGAGCTACATGGTTTGAGCAGTGTGGAAAACATTTCTGAAGATGTTGTGAGCAAGAGTTGAAGCTTTGAAAATGATATAACAAGAAGGAGCTGAAACCATAACAAGAACGGTAGAAGTGATAAGACCATATCTGAAAACATATTTTTGAAAACTTAATTTGAATTTTAAATATTTATATTTATTTTAATAAAAATATTAATTTTTAATTTAATATGATTAAGTTGTAATTTATGTAAAAAAAAATTTAATTTCATTTTATTTATTTATTTATTAATCTTTGTTCTATTTTGTTTCTATTGATTTATTGATTTATTTATTGTATTCTTATTTTTGCAATAAAGATTTTTTTTTATCTATTTTATTTTTAATTTTAATTATATCTTTATTTTATTTTATTTCTATTTATTTATTCATATTTTATTTATTTATTTAATTATTATTATTATTATGATTTTTTTTTCTCTCTTTTTTTTGGTTTGGAAATACACGAGAGTGATTTGCCGAGCGTGGTCAAGAACTAGGGGAAGAGTAGAAATATTTCATTTCCCAAAAAATAAAATTTGAGGTTTAATTGAGTTTGGCCACTCGTAGGTAAGGCTGAAGTATTGACATAAAATTATTTAGAAGACTTTACGAGTTAAAGATTATTTAAAAATACAAATTGTGACATTGACATCATACAATTCTCCATGTGGACACGAATGACTTGCCTGTCAGAGCTGCATATTCGTATTCTTACGTTTGGTATCTATCATGTGTAACTGCGCATAAGTCTTACATTACTATTTAGAACGGTGTTGTCGACAGAGATTGAATTTTGGCAAGTTTCTCGCTGGAATCTGGATTATTTTTTTTCAAAAATCTGATTAACGTAGGCACTAAGTTCATCGAAAAACCTGAAACTTAAAATCTGTAACCCTAATTTTCAAAATTTCATTCCAGTTTTTTTGTTTTTTTCAAAATATTCATTCTAGATTTTCTCAAAGTCTTACTGGAATTGCGAAAATTGTGGCACTCTTTAAATTTTGCGAATTAGAACTGTTTAAATTATGCGAATTAGAGTATCATTTTTACTTTCAGTAAAAAGCTATATTCCTGCAACCTCTAATAAGAAAAACCTATTACTAATTCGTTTTTCCCGCTCAAAAGGTTGCTCATGATCGACAAGGCAAAAGGCAGAGGGAATACCAGAGAAAATCCCACCACAACAAGCCAAAAAAATAAAAAAGAGTAAAATTGATAACTACTTGCATGCTGGAAATCGTATTCCCATAGCTTCATATCAATCCACATAAGATGAAAAGTTGAGAACACCTATTAACAGGTCAAAATTCTAAAAGTGCAATTCGTCATTAACACAATTGAAAAATAAATAGGTAACAAACCGCCTCACTCACCACAAAATGCCAAAATTTCAACATCTTTCCAGCAAAACAAGGAGCGGAGGTATCCACTTCCCACCATAGCTCCAACCACTATGTCAGTCCCAATTGCTTATAAAACCAAATTTATTAGACAACGTTCCAATTGCACATAAGATTTCATACCATATCAAACATTTTAGAAAAACAACCCCAATTGCATGTCAGATTCCATATAAAATCAAAACATATTGAAAAATCCCAAGCAATAAAAAATAACATCCACCCGGTTCTTCATGTCATTACAGTATAGAAAACATGTTTAATACAAGTTTATTACTTTATAGAAACCAGAGTATCACCCCTGGTGCAATAAACATAGCATCACAATGAAGTTTTTTGAAACACTCTTGTTTTGACCAAATGTTACAGTCAGTCCCACTTACTTTGCCAAAATCAACTAGACTTACAATGCCTAGACTTGTAAGTGTATCACTCTGTGAATACCAGAGTATTATGCCCGTGCAAGAAACATGGCAGTATCGCATTTACAACATTGTGAAGCTTGGATTTTAAATATATTTAATGCATGAGCACTTTTCATAAAATTTGCGCATAAACAAGCATACAAAAACCCAAAATTTATACACCATTAATGCACAAAACTGTTTATAATCTGCATTTAATTGGAACAGAAAGTGAGATTTTGAAGCAAATGGGCAGAAACCTTACTTTCCATATAGTAAGTTACGAGACCAAACCCCTTAATTCAATTCCTGAACTACTCAGGAAATGAAAAAATAAAAAACCCCAAACCCAACATAGCATGGAAAGTAAAATATACAAGGCTATAATGTTTCTAATTTTCTACTGCATTTTACCTCATCAAAACGTCCAAATCCACACTCATTTGTGCCACAAATTACCGTAAACAAACATTTTTAGACCTGTAAGCTCAATCACTGTTTTATTCTGCAAATATTTGGGAGCATTGAAGTATGGAACTTTCTCATTGGTAAGCCTAGTCACCGCTTCTCCCTTACAGGCATGGAGAAATGTTGAAATTTCTGCACGTCGTAAGTAGAAAAAAAGAAGTGCAAGCCTTTTAGATTCAGCAAAATGAGCCAAAAAGACCAGTTGAGCCATGGTAGCCATTAAGCCAAATAAAGTGGTCACACACCAAAAAAACAATGTTCCTCTCCACAAACGGAGGCAATGTCAGACTGCAGGTTTCTGTCCCCACCCTATCCTCGGGGTTTGGGTCTATTTAACAATCGAGCTGTCGCATGGGAGATGCCCAGACGTCTCATTTGACTGCTTTGTCTTCGGATGCTCTTTATTCAAAAATAATTTATTGCATTTTTGTTTTCGATTAAATCAGCACACTGCTCCATTCATAACTCTTGCTTTCAGGATTTAACACCGGCTGTGGTTGGCGTGCAAAATGAAACAATAGGATACATTATTTTAGAATATATTCACAGGATGATGCAGAAAGAGAGGGAGGTGAACTTTGAGAAAACTAAGGTGAATAACAGAACTTACAGGTCAACAAATAGCTTGAAAGAATCATAAATTTCCCATTGGGCTCCTGTGAGCGTTCCCACCATGAGAATTCTCAAAGGGAGAGCCCGTGTGCAAAGGCCCACAAACCCTATTTTTTCGACAGCCTAATATATAGGAACAAACAACACAATTAGTCACCTTAATACAAGCATTAATGGAAGCCTATATGTACAGGAACTACTCATTTAATGTTTTGTATTGATACTCTCTACATGGCAACTTAATTGGTGATCACCTGTTATGATGTAATACAGAAGCCATAAATTTAAAGTTCAGAAACCATAAAATTTAAAGTTCAAATCCTCTGAATCAAGCTTTGCATTGATACACCTCAATGAATATTCTCCTACCTCAGCCACAACAGCGCCCTTAGAATTATTGAGGAAGGAGACCAGGTTGTCTGCAGGGTGAGAAATGACAGCACAGAATATCCCAGCGATGTATCCTCCTGTAAAACTCACACCCACTTCAACAGGTGTGCTGCATTGCTCGTTTGGGGTTGGGATCACATGCTTGTATAGCATTTCTACTGTGTTCTCAAATGATGCGAATTTCATCATTGTATCTGCAATAATGATACCAAGATATTAATAAAACCAGTGAACAGATTCAGACCCATTTAATTGTTAAAAATGTCTATGTGATGAGAAATTTTGTAATGTTGTTTTGTTTTAGGAATATGGAAGGGGTTTTTTTTTTTTTTAATGTAAGTGGGAAGTTTCTTCTATCGTATTGATCAGTAGGTTGGAAAATATTGAAGAGGTATATTTTTCTGTTTTTATAGCATTCTGTTTGTGTTTTGCACATATGAGCAATGGGATGAGATTGAAATATTTTATTCTTGGACTTAATTCTAAACTTTTTATTTTTGAAATAAAAAGTCCAAACTTAATGTAAAGGATCTTAAAGCATGTATGCCTAGGTTTATTTGATTCTGAGTGAAGAATATCTCCACCATAAAGCCTCCTTGACTAGGTGACAGAATATCACCACCACAAAGCCTCCTTCACTAGTTAACATGGTGTTAGTTTTCATATTCTCTGAATTTTAAAGGTCTATTGAAATTGAATTTAAAAGATGGATATATAAAAACTGGAGAGACCTCAAGCAGATAAACTAATTTGAATATATACAGAATGGAGAGACATAAACATAAAGAAGGTAAGCTCACATGGAGTAGATAAACTAACATAGATTTACTTTAGCCTCTAATTTACTTAACATTCAAAGGGATTTCAAAATTTAAATGCAAATTTTTATATTTTCGATAAACTATGCAACCATTGAGGTTTGTTTGCACCGCTGTGACATAGAAAATGATAGACAGTATACCTATAAATATCACATATGTTTTAGCACACCTTGCTTCCCTGGACACAACCCCTCAACAGAAAAAGAAGAGAATACAGTTTTAAAAATTCCAAATCTAAATATAGTATGTAAAACTTGGCAGACAGAGACATGGGCTTGGTAGATTCATGCGGCTGCAGATTGCAAAGAATGGAAGATAAACTTACAAGGAATTTGGCGTCCCCATAGCGGACCAATGCCCTTTTACAAACTGCAATCCACACAGAAAGAAATACAGTTGGGTTAGAAAATAAGCAGGAGGGAGCATATTCATCATTGCAGGCCATTTGGAAAATCCAGGTTGTGTTTGCATCCTCATTTTAACAGCCTCCATGGGACAGAGGGCAACATGAGCAATGACCTCTGCAGAGGCCGAACCTGCAAGGTAGATCAAGGTCTTGTACTTGGCAGCATACTCGGCTCCTGCAATGTCCGAATAGTATTTCTTGAAGAACTCATAGAACCCATATTTGAACGCACCTTGTGCAGTGTATCCCACCATAGTTGGAGCCCAACCCTTGAATAACCCCTTAATTCCTTGCTCTTTTATGACCATGTTCATGCCAGTAAACGTGTTCTTGTATTTCACAGGGTCAATCTGAGATCACAGGAATGAAAAGTAAAAGTAATGCAATTAGAGCAAGTAAAAATTTAGGGCTAAATTTCTTATTAGCTATTTGAATTCAGTTGAAAAAAGATAACTATTTTAGTCTAGAAATGATATATGAAAGGTAATAAATGCATCGCTACTAATTAATAGTTGCCAACAAATCGAATTCCTGACATGATCAATAATTACCTTCCACGTGAAGCAACAATCTAATGTTGCTGAGACTCAGAAACACGTTGTAGGCATTAAACCCATGATCTTTGTTAAACTAACATCACCCTTCTATATGAAATAAACTCATGTAAGCATATAAATATTTGTCATTGACTAAGCATCATACTGACAGAAGAACTCGTAATGCTGATTATTTTCCTTCCATTGAACATGAGACTAAAAACCATTAGATAGGTAGGCAAAATTACAGCCCATGTTTATGTGTACCATTGTTCTGACTGTACAGGAACTAAGCTCATCATTAAGGTGCTGTGTTGAATATGACTCCATTAAGCCATCCCCTGAAAGCATTATGATACATGTGCAATTTCCAATGAACTCAAACTGAAAACTACTGACTGACATAGCTCAGGGATTGAACTTATCTCAACTGATTTAATATGACCTTCCACTAAACATCAGACTAAAATCCAGGAGAATTCCAAGACAGCAAGAATTGAGCTCGTATGTGCAATTGCCTTCCACTAAGCATGACAATGGGAATCCATTATAACCCATAATCCATAGCAACATTAGGGCTCAAGTTAGGTGTAAAATTGAATTGATTACATAATACACAGAAATCAAACGAATGAATGCTAAATGGAAATTTCTAAAAAGAAAACAATCCATTCACAAATCTCTTTGCACTATGATGCACACTTGTCTGCATATTGAACTTTTGATTGCCCATAGACAATTGTTTATGAAGAGAAAATTTAAAATCAACAAGTACCAATAACAGCTTTATATAACATAACCCATGCTACAACATAACTATGAATATTGATTGAAAAGTGCTGAGCACTAAACATAGAACTACTGTTTGATAGTTGTCATCTGGCATCAAACTCATGAGCACTGATCAGAATTCGTTGTGATCAGTAACCCATAATAGCACTAGATCCCATGGCTATAAGACAAACTTTAATCAAGAGAACCCATAGGAACCTTCAATTTTTTTTTTTGTATATACAGAAATTTCTGAGTAGGAAGAGTTTGGAAAGTAAGATGTGCTGCATATTTTTCAAAGACAAAATAAGATGTATTGACAAAATTGCATCATGTGTAGCATTGTGGTTAGATGGTTTTGTAGTAGAGGAAAAACTAGTCGTATAGACAAGGTGTTGCTCGACAACGACAGCACCATTTCACGTCCAGAGAAGGTACACGGTCAAGATAGTATGCTCGGAGTGCTCTGTGTGCATCCCTTTCATGAATATGGATGAGGAGATTCATCCAATTTCTTATCCGTTGCAGTAGTTGTATTGTGGGGCGCAACCGGTAAAGAGGCAGCCTAGGTGGACGTAGGAATCGCTCCTGTACATTGAGAAGC
The DNA here is from genome assembly GCA_034641835.2 of Pinus albicaulis. Classification (NCBI taxonomy): domain Eukaryota; kingdom Viridiplantae; phylum Streptophyta; class Pinopsida; order Pinales; family Pinaceae; genus Pinus; species Pinus albicaulis. The sequence goes on along the minus strand of CM076570.1, from coordinate 969,356,082 downwards.
GCAGCTTCTTGTTCATTGATTTCTTTGCAAAATTGTTGGAGCTGTGAGATATATTTATGATCCATTATGTTCCTGCACATAAATTGAAAGCATGTTAGTGACTGATGTATAGAAGATATAGTGAAATGGGAAAGCAGAATAGTAAATAGCTAGTGGGATGGTAAGGCACCAATAGTAGAGGGGTTTGAAGGAGCTTGAGTAATAGATTTTGAGGTGAGCAGAGCTTCTTCTTTTTTTCTGCGTATGACGAAAGGGTTCTCCTTCATCCGGGAATAGCGAGAGAAGGAGAAAGCGGGGGAGATGCACAGGTCATTTAATGACCGGACTCTTGATACTGCTGTGAAAGTGAGACCCTGTCGATCAATGTTTCCGATGTCGATTGTTGCCTTATCCAGCGTCATGCCTTGTGATTTGTGGATTGTTAAAGCCCATGCCATGCGAAGCGGAATTTGTGTGCGTGAGCCCCTTGTTATGGGGGGTATCGGCACAAATTTAGGATTTGAAGGATCCCATGGTGGACCTTTATAGTGAAGAAAGTCGACTACGACAAATAATGGTAGTTCGGGCGGTTTAGTTGTTGGTGCATAAACGAGTGCGTGGACGGTGCCGAGGGCACCATTGACAAGGCCAGCCTCAATCCACAAGTTTCTTGTTAGAATAACTCGTTGTCCAATGCAAAGGAGAATTTTTGCAGCTAGTTGTTCATCTTCCACGTTGTTGCCTCTAAATTCCTTCCTTTGGGTAGCGTAGCAACGTGCGATTGGTTGGTTGAGTGTTTTCAACATGGTTTTATTGTGCATGTCAAAAGCCTCATTTGTGGCATATAGATGCATTGAACTTGAGAATGAATGGACCTCGGCTTCAGGAAGGTTTGTTTTTTAGCGTTTCATAAGAAGCTTCCAATCATCAATAGTGGGTGTTGCATTGCGAAGGTTGGAGAGGAGTTCGCGAAAGGAAATCTGAGCAGGGCTAGTTCCTTGTTGCCGAAAAACTGTTGAAAGTGTAACCACAGTATCAAAGCTTTGCCATAGTGCAGTGCCACGAGAAGTGCCTACATACATTGGTGTGTCTTTGACAGGTGGAAGTTGGGCAAGGTCCCCGACGAGAATTATAGAGCGTTCACCAAAAGGGTTGCTTTTATTTGATGGGAATGCCTCCCGCAAGCGATCATCGATTTGAGAAAGAAATTTAGGACAAATGAAGCTCATTTCATCAATTAGAATGTATTTCGCATCTCGAAGTTGTTCTTGAAGGTTTAGGAGGGCTTGACCCTCTAAAGGTTGCATAGAGGATATAGGGATGCGAAGAGCAGAGTGGATTGTCAATGCATTGATGTGGAATGCTGCAACACCGGTCGGAGCAAGCAAGAGGAGGGGGCTTGGTCCATTGGTAGGGTTTTCAAGGAAGGCATTTTTTAGGCATTCAATTAGGAATGAATTTCCAGTACCAGCAGTGCCTTGGATTATCATTTTTAAAATTGATCCTGTAGCGTGTGTGTGGAAGTGGGAAAAAATGATATTGAATGCAATGGTTTGGCTTGGGGACAAGGAGGAAAGCGAATGTGGGAATGGAGTTTGGGTTTTGGTGGATTTTTGTGGAGGAGCGGTTGAAGTTGATGAAGCGAATGGCTGTTTCTTGTAATTGTGAAGGGATAATGGAGTTGGCCCAATTATAATTTGCATCAAAGTCACGATGGCCAAGCATTTCAAGTTCATTAAGGAGGATGTTGTTGCTTGGGTGGAGTTGAGAGAGAAATTTCCATTCAGGCATGTCGAGCGTGGGGGCATGGGGAGGGGCATCAGGAGATGAACAGCAAGAGTCGGCATCGGTAGGGTCGATTGGGGTGCGGTGGACATGCCAAGCTTGATATGTATGTCTAGTTTGTTCCCAATGTGCGACAATGGCCGCGTCGGATGTGCCGATGTCGTCAGGGAGTGTACGGAAAGGGCAGTATAGAAGGAGTTCACTCCAACAGAAGTCTACATAGGATGATGAGTCTTTCAATGGGATGGAGGTGAAACGAGGAAGGACACGTACAACCATAGGAGGGAAGATCTGTTTCCAAGGTGTTTTTTTGCGGCGGGAGGAGAATGTCCAAGAGCGTGCAACTTCAATAAGAGGCAAATCCTCGAGTGCAGGTGGTCTATTCATGTATGAGACGATGAAAGGTGTCGATGGAGGATCACCATCCAATTGTTGTGAAACACGTTTGAATATTTGTTTTTTCACATTGAGGGATACAAAAGAACGACTGCACTTTACTAGTGGGAGTTTTTGCAGCATGTGGCATGTTTCCTGTGCACCAATGTCTCGGTCACCGACAATTTCGGTCAGAACTTTGCGGACAACAGTAATAGTAGGAGCATCAGGTGGGGAACATTGGGAGAGACGGGAAAGCATTTGGTAGTAGCTTTCAGACTTTGCCTCTGCTTTTGCTTCATACTTTGAAATGTAGTTAAACACAGCATGGCGTGATAGAATTGGTTGGAAGTCCATGTTTGCCCTCCAAATTGCAAGAAGATGAGCGTTGTGCACATTTAGCTTGTCATCATTTCTAGCAGGGGCGTACAATTTACGGCCAGTATTATCAATGTGAAGAGATGATGCGTCGCTAACTTCCCATGGGGCTCCATAGCGGCAACTTGTTTTGTTATTTCTTTTGTGCAAACATGTACTAGAGTGGCAAGTTGTGTGTCTTTGAACAGAATTGACAAGTTTCTCATAGTCTTGCAACTGATTGCCTGTAAGAATTTCATGTGTCTGGAGGAGGCATGGGTCTTGCAGAGATGAATAATTTATCCCAACAGCCCGGTTTTGAATGGGACGAGGGTTCCAAGCAGTGATGTATGCATCGAAGAAATCTTTAGCTGCACGGACAACAGAAGCATTGGTCCAATCCAAAGTGTCCATAGAAGGTGAATTTGGAAGCCATAAGAAACCATGGATATGTGCGGAGCCGCGATGTTGCCATTCATACCTAAAAAAGAAGAAGGGGAAAATAAATAAGATGGATGCGTGGAAGTGAAGTTAATGAAAGGTAAGAGATGGAAGGAATAGTATGCATACCTGCACCAGTAATCCTTTACAAGGAGTCCTTTAAGTAGCACTTCTTCGAGGAATATTGTGAATCTGCAATGGATGTATTGAGATGCACGGTGAGGGTTTGCAACAACATTCTGGATTCTCCATCAAGTTTGTTCATGTGAATTGGATGGAGGGTTGGAAAGCATGGTTCTATGCAAGTCAGGCCATTTGGTATCAACTGCACTGAGTGTGAAGAATATGGTAGGGGTACCTTGTTGAATGATCATGTCGTGAAGCTCATGTCTAGCTCTAGTTCAGAATGAGCGATTGCCGTGCAAGGATGATCCAAAGCGCATAATCTGGTCTGGGATGGTGGAAGGGGGAATTTTCTGAAGGTGGTGGCGAAGGTCAACGATTGTTGTTGGAAGGGTGTTTGAAAGGTCTCTTTTCATGAAGACAGAGGCAGTTGCTTGGCTGCGATGGCGCATGATGAGGTTGTACAAGTAGTAGCGGAAGCGAGGATGTTGTGCAAAACGGTTGTCATGGTAGCGTATTAGATGCAAAGCGTATTCTTGCATATCTACTTTTGCAATTCTTGGTTGATTAATCATTGCGGAGCCGGTGGGGAAGAGGGTGGGGAAGGCCATGGAGAAGAGGCCTTCTGTGTTGTATTCATTGATTGGGGAGAGGTCAATGATGGGCCATTGAAGTGAATGGATGGGCGAGTGATTGGGGGATTCTATGTAGGCAAGTATTTCATCTATTTCTGAATGAGAGTTTGGCAGATTTGCAACGAAGGAGGATGGGTGGAGGTCAGATGGGCATGGTTGGGGAAGTCCAGAATCACAATTTTCAAGAATGGTTTGTTGGAGTGGGATGGAAGATGTGTTGGCATGGCGTAGCATGTTGGAAATTTTGGTGGGCACAATAGGCAAAGCATTCAGGGAATTTTGGTTAGTGTGGACATCTTTGTAATACGGATCATTTTGTAGTTTGAATTGCAATGCTGCATGAACACGTGATCTACTGACAAAAAATTCGTACGAATTTTCGTCAGAACTAGTTTTGTTTACAACAAGGATGTCTAGTTTTGATAGCATGCGAGGAAGAGAGGTCACAATATTAGTGATATCTTGAGGAAAGCTAATAGTGTGGCCGGAATATTTTAGTTGGACACCACGTGCATGGGTGACTTGAATAATGGGGTTTACACGAGCAATCAACATCTCTTCAACTTGAGTCAGGCAAGAGAGGACATGGGGCTGGATACCTGGGTCCATGTTGTTTGTGAAGGAAAAACGGTGGGTTGTTCGTTCGCCAAGACAACGGGTACAACAAATGTTTCCGTTATTTGCTTTTGTTTTCATGGATGGGTAAGCTTCATAACAAATTGAGCGAACTTGGATGGGACTAAGTGCATCAATTTTTTCACGGAAGCGAAGATGTGCATGTTGGAGTTGGATAGGGAGGAATTGTTGCACAGATGGAGAAGGAGGAAGATGCTGCGGGACATGGAAAGGGTAGGTAAGAGGCAAAGGAATTGCAGGGTATGGAAAGGGCTGGCTAGGGAGGGGAGTTGTAAGGGTGAATGGGAAAGTTTGGGTGGGATGTAGTGGAAGGAGGGTACTTTGTGAAGGAATGGGAGTTTGGTGTGTGGTGGATTGAGAGAGAAGGTTGGCCTGGCGAGTTGCAAAGAGGAGACGACGATGTGCAGTAATTCTTTCTTTGTTAAGTGCGTAGTAGCGACGACGTTGTTCCCTTTGCAAACTGTTGTCTGGTGTGGTTGGCATAGCTGTTCCAAAAAAGGAAAGGCATGTCAAATGCATGAAGTATAATGAAAGAAGAGGGAAGCATGAAGATGCAACACTCTATTTCATATTTTTATGTTTTATTATTTATTATTTTTGGCGAGAATTTTTGTTGTGTTATGTATTTCATCATAGAAATAGTCGTATGGAAATGGTGTGAGTGAATTTTGAAGTGGAAATGTATTGAATATGGTTTGCATAAAAATGAGTGTTGCATATTTGAAATCAGAGAATATGTGTTTTGAAAGCAAGAACATGTTGCATTTGTTGGCCAGAGGAAATGAAAGGCAGATACTGTATTTTTTGCAAAGAAGAAGAAGCAAATTTTGTATTATATTCCATACTAAGCATAGCATGTTGACATTTGGATTTATAAAATGTGTGTTTTGCAAACAAGATGAAGGCATGAAGGAGGAAAGGGAAAACGACATCTGTAAATGTTCATATATTAAGAAGGGCCATTACAACATAGCAGAATAACATATAAACAAGATGCAATGAAGAAACGAGTTGATACCTATACATTTAGGAGGACTATTAGAAAGGGAAAGGGGTTGTAAACATATAGTAACGATTACAAAATATACATGCAAAATCGACGATGCATGTCAAGTGAGGGAAAAGAGCGTTGAAAGTTGAACAATGGGAAGAGGCAAGAAATGTATGGCTAAAGGTGGCGACATGCTTTGTTCGCAGGGGAAGTTGGAGGTTGCAAGAGTTGAAGGAGGATTTTCGACGCATCAGCAAAAGGCAGATCTTCTGCGTGCATAACAATTGGTCGCAGTCGTTCAATGCCGTTGAAGGTGTCTCTCTTTAAAGATAGTGTGAAGAGGAATTGTCACCCTTTGATTTTGCTATATATGTCAAGGACAGCTTGAGGATCTGTTGAGAGGAGGAAAAGGTCCTCTGCAGAGATGCCTAGGAGGCCATTTGCAGCGTCATCAAAAGCGACAACATTTTCGAGGTGGCCAGTGTGATCGTGCAGCTGGAGGCGGAGAATGTAGCGGTAGTCACACTTGGTGAAAGAACCTTCACACTTTGAGCAATGCCACGTGGCATCATCTTGTTGTATAGCCTTTTTCATGCATTGCATACCATCAATGGTAAGTGGGCATGCAAGGAAGTAGAAATCATGCAAGTCAATTGAGGTAGCAGTAGCACGGAGCGACATCCATGGGACATTTTCTGCAGGTGGAATTGAGAGGATGTCAGAAATTGTTTTTGTATTAAGTGGCTTCTTGCTGGTGCTTGAGTATTTGCGGCTAAGTGAGGGCGACGAAGATTGAATGCCTTCTTTCTCGAACCATTTCTTAAGTTCCACCGTTTCAGCGATCTTTGGATCGATAACCAGGGAGGTGGTAGGGATTGTGCTGATAGTTTGGCCATTGAACTCGACGACCCTGCCACCTCGAATTGCAAGGACTGTAACTGCACGAGCCATGCGAATTTCAGAGAGTTCACGCCCTTCAGCATGGCATTGTTCTCCCCACAAGGTCACATCAATGCTGTTCCCGGACATGTCGCGAAGAGAAATTGTCTTTCTTGGAGTTTCAGAGCCATCGCGTTTGGGGACAATAGAGGCAGGAGAGAGTGAGCTAACAATACCTATGACATCAACGATTGAGTTAGCAGGTGAGAGTTTAAGGGAATTGATAGGTACAAAGTGGAAGGTGTGGGAAGGAATTGTGAGGTCATCATTCAAGACTTGAGAAACTGTTGATGAAGAGAAGAGGAGAATTTCAAATGGGCATCTTAGATGGTTATAGGAAGGGTTGGGGACCTTTATGGTGCCATTTGCAACATTGTAGATTTGGCCAACTTGAATGAGAGCATGAAGGGATTCAGCCAATTCATTGAAGGCAGACACGTGGATTTGCTCGTTTTCGTGGTCGACAAGGTCAAAGCCTAGTGACTTCCCAGAGCCACGTGCATTGGTAAAATGCCAAAGGGGTGTTTTTGAAAGGACGCGGCCTTGGATGGACCAAGTTTTCCTTGTAGGGGAGAGTGCTTTAAAAGGCAGAGTTGTCGAAGATGTTGCGGCGGGGTCTTGGGAGGACAATGAGTGAATGTCAAGGGACGGTGGTGATGAAAAGGGAGAGGCAGAAGATGAGGATGATGTGGCTTGGACCATTTGTTTAGTAGAGAGAGTAAGAGGGCATGGGTCACCAACCAATGGGGCAACGCGCTGGACTACTTCAAGCTCGAGAATAGAGAGTGACCTGCAAGAATGAGCAATGTATCAATGAAGTGGAAATGTAGAAATTTAGAAATAATAAAGGAAATAGAGGGATATAAGGGAAAAACAATTATAGGGGAGGAAGGTGTGAGGCGTTATGTAGTAAACTTACATTGTTTGATGCGAATACGTGCATGAGCATCTCTTCAAGAGAACAATGGAACCTACAGCCAAGTTCCCATCCTGCGCGAGGGAAGTGTGCGAAGAAGGGAGAAGGGCAGAATGCTTGTGAACACCATCGGAAAGTGACACGCGGTATCGAGCTGCTGAAGTCCGGGCAGAGTTGATCTGCGCAAGTTCAACAACTTAGAGGGTTGGTTGCTGGTCGGTAGCACCAGCTAGTAGAGAAGGAAGACAATTGCAAGATAATGACGTCTCCATGGTAGAACGAGTGGTTTGTAAAAAACAATATGCTGCAAGCGAATAGAGATATTAAGGTCAAGATAGTGAAGAAGAACATGTCCAGATAAACGAAGGGAAAGTTCGATATTGCTAATTTGTGAGAGATGAAATGTAGAATTGCTAATTTGGATGATTTCCACTCTTCAATTAATAGTGACAAATTTGGTATATGGAAGATGCTATTGCAAGTTGCACAAGTGGAAGTTGTGCAAATATGTTCCTTACAATGAGTACTGTAAAGGCTTTCCCTATGGAACATATATTTTGGAATAGGGCATGTTGAATTATTTTGATGGTAAACAAGGCATAGGCATAAAATAGGTTAGGAGAGGATGTTGGGTTGTAGGTATAAAAGGAAAGGAAATAGTAATGTGAAATAGGCCTATTTGTAAATGAGCTTGTGAAGTACGCTACTTGCAACTGTATATCTTGAATATTCTAAGTGGTTTTTTCAACTTATTGAAAATCATGTTGATACGACAGATGCACATGACAGTTTGAAACATAAGCGCACAAGCAAATGGAATACATTGATTGAAAATAGAACTGTTACTACTATATTTTGCCACCCATAATTTTGGAATTACATAATTGTTTTTTTTCAGTAGATGATAAAAAAGAGTCAGACATCCTACAAAATACTGCAAAGGGCATTGCAAAAAATGATATATATATTTACAACCAAAGCAGGATAAAGAGAGGAGGAAACTGTTGGCATGGCTCTAACAGGCAACAGCCATGTAACTGAACTACCAAAGTAACCATATTTGTAAATGAGCTTGTGAAGTATGCTACTTCTAACTGTATATCTTGAATATTCTAAGTGGTTTTTTCAACTTATTGAAAATCATGATGCACATGACAATTTGAAACATAAGCGCACAAGCAAATGGAATACATTGATTGAAAATAGATCTGTTACTAATATAATTTGCCACCCATGATTTTGGAATTACATAATTTTTTTTCTTCATTAGATGATAAAAAGAGTCAGACATGCTACAAAATACTGCAAAGGGCACTGAAAAAAACGATAAATATATTTACAACCAAATCAGGATAAAGAGAGGAGAAAAATTTTGGCATGCCTCTAACAGGCTACAACCATGCAACGCCTACAGCCATGTAAAAGAACTACCAAAGTTGCAAAAGGACGAGTGTAACAACTTGAAATGATTTTATTGTACTTGTGCTCAAGAAGTATGCAAAAGGAGGTAAACGAATTTCACATGAAAAACAACAGAAATTAAGTATTCTATAGATCTCATGTTCCTCAATAATATGGTTGCAATCACATGTAAAACAGAATATAAGGAAAATGTATGTTGCCATATGCAGATATATTGTTGAGGGATTTTATTTTTTTTGTTTAGAACTGTCACTACTATAATCCGCCACCCATAATTTTGGAATTACATAATTGTTTTTCATCATTAGATGATAAAAAGAGGCACACATCCTGTTATGAGATCATATTAAAAAAAAACACCTCAAATGATGAACAACCAACAAAATGCATAACAGAAAAACCATTTCATCTCTGTATTTCTTAAATGAAAAGGGAGTGGAAAACCTAGGAGTCAGGTATAAAGAAAATTCAATCAACCATCCTTGAAAAAATACCGGACAAACCAACAAGCAAGCTATCTATCTCAATATCTAAGAAGTCGTCTACCCACTGATGTCTAACGAAGTGAAAGTGAATACAGAAACTGAAATGAAATACTGAGGATTGTGGACTCTTCCCCTTCAAGGGCATCAGATATAAAACCATTTGATCTGTGTATTTCTTAAATGAAATGGGAATGGAAAACCTAAGAGCTGAATCAGATATAAAAAAATATTCAAACAGCCATCCTTGAAACAATACCGGACGCCCACAATTGAGCTATCCCTATTGCAATATCTAAGAAGTTGTGCAGCAAAATTACCGAGTGATGTCGAATGAAGTGAATGCAGAAAATGAAATAATCGGGACTGTGGACTCTTCTCCTTCAAGGGCACGGTGCTACAATCTGTTCTGCGTTCTTCTCTCCTTTCTGCGCTCTTCTCTTATCTGAGTTCTTTCCGTTCTATGCTCTTCTCTTATATGAATTTAAGCCTCCCAGTATTGCTTCCTAATCTGCAAGTTAGCCCTTCAGTCAATTATGGTTGCGACTATGTTATCTCCAGAAGTATGCAAAATAAGGTAAACGAATTTCACATGAAAAAACAACAGAAACTAAGTATTTTATAGATCTCGTGTCCCTCTATAAGATGGCTGTAATCACATGTAATCCATAAAGTGATAAATATATCACGTAACAGAAGCTCTGTTTGGACAAAAACCACAGGCTACTGAAGCTTAGAACAATTGGAAAAAACTAAGTGCACAACACAATACAAGGGAAAAGCTGCTAGAATTTAAGAAGCTGAATAGTGAACAAAATTCCAACTCTTCTCTAACAGAAGCTCTGTTTGGACAAAAACCTAAGGCTACTGAAGCTTAGAACAATTGGGGAAACCAAAACTAAGTGTACAACACAAAACAAGGGAAAAGCTGCTAGAATTTAAGAAGCTGAATTGTAAACAAAATTCCAACTCTTTTCAAGAACTAGCATCAATCTGAAGCATAATGCCAATACATAGCTTAAACTGCACCAAACATCTTGACTAATTCAAAGGTCCCGAGTTTTTACACAGTATCTCACGAAGCTCATTTGCAATTAACACAGAAGAAATATTAACAGTTGTTACCAAATAGTCAATTTGGTGCAACAATATCAAGATGCTATTGAAGTCAACAAATTTTTATTATAAGTCCTGAAGGCCTCTTGTTGAATCGCTAGCTGAAACAATCCATATCAATCATCATATTGAAATATAATCATGGTGAAAATTATGTACAAAATCTCAACCAGGTATATATCCGGATTAGGAAGAATGGATATTGTCACTAGTGGAGTTGATATAGTTAGAAAAACAGTGAGTTGTATTATCGAAAAACTTCCCAACCATTTTCAAAGTTTGGCATGTGATTGATCCAGCACTCAACAGAGACCAGCTTATTTGCATCCAAAAAAACTGAACAATAGTTTTCGTGTCTACTACTGGATACAATCAAAATTTACAGAATTTTGAATATATCTCTGAAGGCCTCTTGCTGAACCATTTCGCTGGCACAACAATGCTTGTGGCAACAAAGGTAAAATATATTAAAATAATACAAGTGCTGCAAAAGATAGGGTACAGAAATCAACTTTAAGCAAAGTCTTTCCAAACCCAACTTTGAGAAATCAGTCCTTGTATCTAAAAGAAGCACATTGAACATCCTGCACATAATGTCATTAGGGAATTTGCCAAATTTGCAAATAGAGGATACTTATAATCGTGGAGTCTATATGGTAAGAACGGCAGAAGAGTCTATATTTCAGAAGTTCCCAATCATTTTAAAGATTTTGAATTTGTTTTATCCAGCACTCCATAGACAACTTTCTTTTCATCTAGCAAAGCTATACTATAGGCTGTCTCCAATACATAATACAATCAATTTTCCACTACAATAATGAGAGGCTATCAAAACAATGCGCATCTTTTAGATACAGAATCCAAACCTGATAAAGGCGTGCTTTTGAAAATAAAGGGTAAAAGAATTCAAATTGAACCTGTTGCTCAAAAAAGGCATATATATACCACATATATACCGTGTCCACACATGAGATAGAACGCTATCTCTGAAGGCCTCTTGCTGAACCATTTGGCTGGCACAGCAGTGCTTGTGGCAACAAAGGTAAAATATATTAAAATAATACAAGTGCTGCAAAAGATAGGGTACATAAATCAACTTTAAGCAAAGTCTTTCCAAACCCAACTTTGAGAAATCAGTCCTTGTATCTAAAAGAAGCACATTGAACATCCTGCACACAATGTGATTAGGGAATTTTCCAAATTTGCAAACAGAGGATACTGATAATCGTGGAGTCTATATGGTAAGAACGCCAGAAGAGTCTATATTTCAGAAGTTCCCAATCATTTTAAAGATTTTGCATTTGTTTTATCTAGCACTCCATAGACAACTTTCTTTGCATCTAGCAAAGCTGTACTATAGGCTGTCTCCAATACACAATACAATAAATTTTCCACTACAATAATGAGAGGCTATCAAAACAATGCGCATCTTTTAGATACAGAATCCAAACCTGATAAAGGCGTGCTTTTGAAAATAAAGGGTAAAAGAATTCAAGTTGAACCTGTTGCTCAAAAAAGGCATATATATACCACATATACACCCTGTCCACACATGAGGTAGAACGCTATTATGAGAACTTTCATCGTTGAGTCATAGAACCAAGGCACAATACATCATGTGCCCAACCTGATTCAGAAAATATGCAAATTTGAGAACATGCATTTGTTCTTGTTTCCTCCTTGTTATTGGAGCTTCAACATAGTTAAATGAAAAAATTAAAAAGGATAACCGTTGAACTAGTTAGGAAGGTGTTGCATATATCCTGCACACAATGCGATTAGGGAATTTGGCAAATTTGCAAACAGAGGATACTGATAATCGTGGGGATAATCGTAAAGAGCTAATGGTCAACTATAAATTTCTGTCGATAATTAATGGATTATAAAAGACCCAACTGATGCAAACAAACAAACAGAGACCTTAGAGGGTGAGAGAAGTACCAGACTAATTTCAGACTTGGGCTCCTTACAGGGTTCCTTCCCAAGTTTATCCTTGCAGGTTGGAACAATTTCAAACCAGGAAATTTCAATCTTCTTCGAAATTATGGCAACAAGTATATGTACTCTAAGGGAACGAAAGAAATTGTGGGCGAACATATGAAGACGGAGGATGAACGCATTTAAGCACACCCGTAGATGGCAGGTTTCAACATTAATGAAGGAGCAGTCACCACGAAGCAGACGTATCTGCATATTTAATGCTGCAACAACCAAACATTCATTCCATATCTGGGCGATTTCTTGGATTTTGGAAGTAGGTTGAGAGGCGTTGCTGCCATGCTTCAGCATTAACGAGACGTAGCTGGTAAATCGTGCGAGCTGGAGAACTATGAGATGTAAACACTGAAACAACGAGCCAACAATTAATCTGAGAACTCCATTCAGCCAAATCGCCCGAGGTGGAGAACTGTGAGCACTCTGATTACAACGAGGTAAGAGCAGCATCGTGTGAGCTGGACTGTGAGCTGTAAACACCGAAACATCGAGCCAGCAATTAAGTTGACCTGGTAAATCGTCCGAGGTGGAGAACTGTGAGCTGAAACAGCGAGGTCGAACTCTGATTACAATGAGGTAAGAGCAGCAGCCGCCTGTGCGCTGGTAAGAGCAGCAGCCGGCAAATGGCACATTCTCAGTGGCTCGAAGGACGATGGCAAAGTCCTCTAATTGGCTCCAGCAAACAATGCATTCAGCCAAACCCAGCAAAGGGAACGCCTTTCGGCGTAATAACATGTTCGAGTAATATAATTGTTGGGTTTAATAGACATCAATATAGTTAACTTTCATGAAATACGAGGTTGTGTGCGTAATACATATCAAGATAATTAACATTCAGTCAGCTTTAAAATAGGGTTTTAGTTTTAAATTTGGTAATTTTTTGTTTTGATATACATCATTCATTTTAATTATGAAATTAGTTAGTGTTGAGGATAAAATTAAAGTATAAAAATTAGAAAAGGTTTTTACTTTAAACTATAGTTTTAAAATAAGATTTGGCATATTTATTAGTTTTAAATTTGGTATTTTTTTGTTTTGTTATATGTTTATATAGATTTATTTTAATTATGGATTTAGCAAGTGTTTAGGATTAAATATTGTTAAGGTGTAATTTTTTTTCAAGTATAAAAAAAAATAAATTTCCATTACAAAATATTTAATTTATTTGGGTGCTTAGTAAGAATAAGAAGAAAGTTTCTCAACTAGAAAAAGGAAAACATCATCAAGAAGAAGAAGAAAGTGATTTCACTAAATTTAAGAATACAAATGTTGAAATCCTTGAAGGAAAAAGAGATACTGCTATCGGATTTAGAGACATGAGAATTCTAACCATCCAGTATTAGCATCACCATGTTATGCTTGACATTTGTATAGAAGGAAAAATTTTCTCCCTTAGAACATTGATTGACTCAGGTGCAGACATAAATGTCCTTCACAGTAAGATCATCCCATCCAAATATTGGGTGAAGGCTTTCAGAAAATTTGTTGGATTGGGTGACAAAGAATTACAATATGAAGTTCCAAAAGCTACCATATGCTTTGATGAACATTGCATTAAGCTAAAATTTGCAGTCGCAGATATCCCCATTGACTGCATCTTAGGCAGTGTGTTTTTAGCAGCTGTGGAACCACATGGATCAGCCAGATTGGCAAATAACAAGGCTGGTTATTTCATTACTGTGCCCAAGTCAGATGGGATTTCTAAGAAAATTAAGTTTCCTTATATATCCACTCCCAGGATTTCTACCATGGTTCAAGCTAATGAACAGTTGAAAATGACTAGTAATAAACTTGATGAATTAAATAATCTGAAGGAAACAATGAGAATTGGAGAACAACTAAATTCTCCACATATCAAGAGACAAATCTCTGACCTAAAGCAAAGGTTTGAACTAGAATGATGTGCAGAAGAGCCAAATGCTTTATGTCACAGAAAACAACACTTTGTTGAATTTATTTACAAATCATATTATGAAGGAAGACCCTGTAAAAGTAAGGCAATCCCAATGAACAGGGAATATAGAGATTTGTGCAGTAAAGTAATTAAGAATCTGCTGGATAGGAAGTTGATCGGAGAGTCCGACAGTCCCTAGAACTGTTATGGCTTTTATGTCAATAAAAGATCAGAACAGATCAGAGGTATCCCTAGATTAGTCATCAATTATAAACCTCTAAACATTGTACTTGCAGACAACACCTATCCTATTCCACATAAAGGTGAGTTGTTAGCTAGAATTGTAGGTGCAAAGATATTTTCAATGTTTGACATGAAGTCAGGATTTTGGCAAGTGGCAATCAAAGAAGAGGATAAATTCAAAACTGCATTTAGCGTCCCAGTAGGCCCCTATGAGTGGAATTTCATGCCTTTTGGTTTGAAGCATGCTCCATCCAAATTCCAAAAGGTTACGGACTCAATTTTTAAAGCATACTTTGAATGGTTGATTGTATATATTGATGATGTTTTAATTTTTTCAAAGAATTTGCATGATCATTTTAGGCATGTAAATATTTTCCTAAATGTGGTAAAGAGAAATGGCTTGGTTCTAAGTAAGAAAAAGATAGAGATGTTTCAGACCTCTGTCAAGTTTCTTGGCCACACTATCAGGGATGGACAAATTTATTTGCAAAAACATGCTCTGGAATTTGCAGATAAATATCCAGATGTTGTCATTGACAAAACTGAATTGCAAAGATTTTTGGGTTGTCTGAAGTATGTTAGCAACTTCTATCAGGATTGTGCCAAAGATAGATCTTTGCTAAATCAAAGACTTAAGAAAGATCCAAAGCCATGGACCAGAGCTCATACTACAGCAGTCAGAAACATCAAGTCCAAGGTAAAGAATCTTCCTATATTGTTTGTAGCTGATGATGACACTGATAAAATTGTTGAATTTGATGCTAGCAATGAAGGATGGGGAGGTATTCTTAAGAAAAAGAAAGATGGCAAAGAATATATTGTTCAATTTGCATCAGGCACATAGAGTCCAACTGAGAATAATTACTCCACCATTGAAAAAGAAGTTAAAGCTGCTTGGATTGTTGTGGATAATTTTGAAATCCACCTTGTTTATAAGAAATTTCTTCTAAGAACAGATGCCTCTGCTCTTAAGAAAGTCCTAACTAAAGACATCAAGAAACTTGGTGAAGCCAAGTTTTCCAGATGGCAAGCTCTGTTTGCAAACTTTGATTTTGATGTTGAGCATATCAAAGGGGAAGAAAACAGTCTTCCTAACTTCCTAAGCAGAGAATATATACCGCCTGCACAAATTTTGATGATTGTGACAGAATGGGATCCAAACCAGCAATAAGAAGTGCTCAGGTCTATTCTTGAAAATAAAAGCTGGGAAGAATATCGAGACCAATGGAAGCCAACTTGGCAGCTAAGAAATACTAAGGTTTTGGATGCAAACTTGCAACCTCACACCGACATTCTCCATTTGGTTCCTGAAAGAAAAGTGTATCCAAAAGGAAACAAATGGATACATGATATGGTATATTCCAAAAGCATGATGGATTCCCATATAGCTGAAGAAAGCCTTAGTAATTATTTTCATGATATAAGCATGATTTGTTCTGACGGAGGAGATAGGCGCCGAATTTATCATGAATACTTCTGCAACAACAAAAATAGAGATCCTGCATGGACCATCGGCAACGCTTTATGGCCAGGAAATAATCCTTCACTCATTTTTCCTGACACTTTTACAATTTTGCAGGATATAAAAAGCTTTGGTGGGATATTTTAAACGTTGATGGTAAAGGAGAAACCCACTATACCAAAATAAAGTTTGGGCCTACTTGGATAATGCAGAGAAACCAGAAAAGTGAATGGCTTAAAGACTGGTGGAGCGATTATGGGGTAAATAAAACTGCCATAGATCCCGTCTACTATGAATCTTGTGTTCAAAATCATTGCAACTAGTATTTTGAACGAAACATTGAATGTTTTCACTCTGCTTGCAACACAGTCAGTGGCCTCCTTGGACTTGAAGATCATTAGATTTTACATCAATATATGATCAGGCATCATGAATGGATAGTCATGACAAAAATAAAGCATCAAATTGTCCTTAGTAAAATAATGATCGTCAGACGTATCTATACAAAAGCCTGGGATGAAGCAGTATACAAAAAATATCGGTTCCCTGGTATATCTATTCTAGAAGACTCTTCTTAAATAGGTTTTTGTGGGTTCCTTAAAATATCCACATTGTAATGATGTCTAGTCATGGAATTAAACTGACCGGTTTTCTCGTGGGCTTTCCGATAAAAATATTCCACTGTGTTTTCTCGTGGGATTTAAATAAAAATTATCCACAGTGTAGAATCATGAAAAATAAAGTTGTACAATAGTTCGATTTCTTGGGAGACTCGGAGCACTTCTTCGACAATTGTTGCAGTTTGACCCACATCTACCCAATTGATTGATCAAAGTACTAAGATTCCCTAGGACAGATAGGACTGACACCCAAGTGCTTGTCCCCTCTCCTTTCCTATAAAATAAGGAGGGTAAGGCTCATTTGAGGCTTCAGATGTTTGAAAGTTAGAGAGTGATAGTGTCTAGTGTGTTTGAGTCATAAGAGTCTGAGTAGTTTCCCGCTCTGCATCTGTAGGCCATAAGCCTGATCTACTTGCATCACGAAATACAGATTCAAGTCCTTAGGTCGATCTAAGAAGCCTGTGTATCAATGTGCTCGGCACTGGTAAGAACCTAAAGTAGCCAGATCATTATAAGTTTTGTGTGTTTTAAGTTCAAAGACTGAGTCTGTAGTTGGCCAGGTGGCCTTTAGAAAGCTATCTCATTAATTGAGAAGCAAATGCTGGTAAATTCCTTTACAATCTATCTCAGGAAAGAACGTTTGAGTTTGTAGACTCTGTATCTTGATCTTCTAAATCAATAAAGAGAGAAAATTGTTCCGCCTATCTTGAGTACTAAAACTCTGAGCTTATGTTAATGTCTTTTGAGGTAGTATTTGTGTGATTTGTTACACCAGAGGCTCACCAGAGGTTCGCCAGAAGGCAGAATGGATGCCAAGATCGTAAAAGGTGAGGGAAGCCACAGAAGAAGGTCGCTGGAGAGTGAAATGCCTGAGTAGGTTCTTGTGTGGGTTCATGTATGGGTGATTAAATCTAGCACAAAGAAGAGACTCAACAAGGCCAATCACCTTGTGTTGCTGCTGCAAGCTGCGATTCGAAGCCCCTGCTAGAAATTGGTATCAAAGCCAAAAGTGTCGTCTGGTTCGTAAGGGTAGTACTCAAAATCAAAACTCTTTATTGAGAAATGGATTCATCAAGAAGATCAGTTTCTTTCTAAGAAATATAGAATAAAGATCAACCTGAACAAAATTCTCTTAGAGACATGTTTGCTTCATCTTCTAGTCATGTAATTAACTCAGCTGAGTTAGAATATGTAGAAAGTCAACCATCTGCTAGATGGAAGTTGCTTGTTATTAATGCATTCGATGTATATTCCTATTTATCTCCTTTTCATATGATTTCCGCCACTAGAATTTCTATAAAAAAAACTGTCAGTCAAGTTTAGGAAAATTTTGAATGTGGGCAATCCATTCCTCTTCTTAATCCAAAATCTCTTCAGGCAGAAGCTAAGAGGCTCAAAACTCAGTATCTTCACCTGGGTTGTATCGTGGTTGGGATAAGTCCTTTGACACATAGAGGGCTCGAAACATTTGTACTCGCCACAGTCAGAGATCTCACTCATAGCAAATATACAGACTCTTTGATTAGAGGGATAGTAGTTCCTTTGTCAAATGGCCAAATTTATTTTGACTACTATCCAAATTTTTCAGGATATGTTTTTGATGAACGTATAAAGGACATCTTGCAGTTGCAAATCCAGACTTCTGGATTTGATATGAGGAAAAACAAAAAACATCTCTATTCAAACAAGGGGATGTTTCAGACACACCAATACCTTGTATCCTGCTGTCCTACATGCTCCTAGTCAAGATTCTAAGTCCAGTGTGGTGGTTCTAACAAGTTCAAAGAATCAAAAAATAGAACACCAAATAATAAAATGGGAAGTCTTAAGTTTCCCTGAACACTGGGTTGTAAATAATCCCAAGCCTCCTGGTATGCAGAGTATTACATCAAAAAATGTCCAAGAAAGCAAATCTTCTGTTGTCATTTCTTTTCCCTAGAGATCGACTATTGATCACAGAAGAATAGATAACCTCTGCAAAAGTTCTCCATTGTATAAAAATCCCGAAGAAGTTGATTCCGCTTGTTCTTCTCACTCCACTGTACATTGCCAACATATTGAGTTGTTTGAATTTTCTCAGTTAGTAAATTTTTCTTTGATAGAAGTTATTTGTCCCAGTTGTAAATCTGTTGTGAACTTAAGCCAACTTGCTGAACTTGTACTTCACTATAATAATCATCCCGGGACTGGAGAAGCCCCGCCTTCTACATCTGTCAATCCATGTCAAAACCCTAAGTGTTCAGACATTCCTTTTCCACATGAGTCTGATCATGTTCTAATGATGCACAGCTTACCTTCCTTGGAAAATGAAGACCCTAGGCTGACAGAGATATTTATAAATTTGAGACCACCTGGTATTCCTAGATATGGCATAGGGTACTTGGAACAGTTAAATGATCTAATTCCAAGGAGCGGATTTATTGATCTTCCTGCTGATTGCAAGAAGCCATCAATTCCTGAAATGCATAAATTATTTTCTATAATGGATGGTTGTCCAAAGCATAAGATAGATACCCAATGGATGAAAGAAATGTTGAATTTGGATCTAATGACACATCCTGAGGATGAATCCTTTGATATCAGCACATCCAGAGAAGAAAGAATCAGGCTAACCACAGAATGGAAGAACTACATGGATTCTAATAATTAATGGTTATATTTTTATACCTGGAAAAAGATATTAGAATCAAAATCTGTCATGATGACAGACACAACAACATCTTCCACAACACAACATTCATGGACTACTCTTGATGGTAGTAAGGTTGAAACAAGTACAACCTTCCCTCCTTACAAAGGCATTATATTAGGAGAAGCACAGAGCTCTGCGAAAGCTATCCCTCTGGTGCTTAAGGATGAAAATTCCTTAGGAATAGACGGGAGGATTCAAAAGGCCAGTGAGCAGATAAACTAGACAAACACTGCAATGAAAGGCCTAGAATTGAATGTTGCCAAGGCAACCACAGTAAAAGAATACTTTGATGGTATTCAAGTGTCAGTTTCAGATGTAAATAATAGTTTAAATCATATTCAGTTTTCCACTTCTTCTTTGAGAATTTATTCCAGAGAGTCTTTAAAAATATTGAAGCAGTAGAGGCAAAACTTGAAAAAGAATTTCACTCTACTCAAGGACTCATAGAAAAGCTTTCTGTACAGTTATAAAATTCTAAATTCAAATATGTAGATAGACCAGTTCCAGCTTCTTTTTTATATAAAAGAAATATTCAGATCCAACACCTTGTCAAGCCAGTTGACAGATTTCCTCATCTTTTTCCCAGAGAAGAATCTCAGCCCATAAAAGAGCCAGAATCTTTAGATAATATTACTGTAGCCTCTTTATTCAAATAGTCAAAATAAGAATCTCCTTCAGGAACAAAAGCCTGTATTCTTCCAATGTATGAGCCATTGGAAAGCCAGTTCATAAGACATCCTGCTCCTGACCTAAATGGCAAAGGGAAGGTTCCTAAGGCCTACACATTCCACCCAGATGCACACAGATAATGGAATGTAGATAATTTGAGCATAGGCCAAATAATACAAATTCTTGATATAATGTTCACTGAATATAAGCTAATGTGCTTAAGGGGAAAGTCTGAAATAGAAGCCTGTAAAACCATCATTCAATGTTTTACTCGTATATTACTTAAATGGTGGGAAATAGAATCATCACTAGCCCCTATAAGCAAAATGGAAAGTGAAGTCTTAAGAGATGGACAAGGTGAAATCATTCACAACACAGATGGAACTCCTAAAAATAATATGATAGGATATTTAACTTCCATGATTCTGGAACACTGGTGTGGTTCAAAAATAGAGATAGCAGATAAGAATGAGATGATTCTCATGAATATCAAATGTTATAAGCTATCCAAATATGAAAATTTTCACAGAGATTGGAAGCAGAGAATTTTTGAGGTAAAAGACCCAAAGAATTTTCTCTGGAAACAAGTTTATCTTGCTGCTCTTCCTTCAAATTTTGTTGATTTACTTAAACAACAAGATGCTTTTCAATTGCCATTTGAGTCTTATACATGGGGAGAAAATTATACCATCATTACCAAGGCTATGGTTGGTTTATGTACTAACATGAAAGTAAATAATTCTCTGCAGAAATTATCAAGAATGCCTGATAGCAAGTCAATTTTCCGTAAATATGGTCTTTATCTTAATGATCCAATTGTTAAGATAAGAAAGGCAGAGAAGCAGGCTAAGAAAGCAAGCAAGCAGACAAGAGACTACCCAACCAAGTACAACAAGAATAGAAGGCGTCCGCAAAAATCAAGAAAAGGATATTACAAATATGTCAATGCAAGTTGATAATTCTGTTATGACTCTCAGTGGCATGGTTGGAATAACATTCTCATATATGTGCACCGATTATTCAAAGTATTTTCTTTCATAAAATATCAGGTATATTACCTTTTAAAAATATCATTTTATGTTTATAACACCCCAAGCTACCCATAATAAGATAACACTTCTCTATAACACCCCAAGCTACAAATAACAAGATAATATAATTTCTTGAGAATCCTAATGGAAGGATAAGTTTTGGAAGAGAGATAATTATCTTAGGCCAAAATGTTTGATCTGGGGATAATTTATGTACAAGAATTTTTGCATGACCAAAATATTGTATAAATACCTAGGAAATGTTGCCTAGAAGTCTCCTGTATAGAAAAATGTAGGGAATGTTTCTAAGAAATTTCAATTCCAATTCTAATACAAAAATGCCATTTCCATGTGTTAAAATTAAATTGATTTCAATGAGTATGCAAGGACAAGCGCCAAAATGTAAAAAACTATAAATAAAAATACTAACAAAACAATAAATAAGGGAAAATCAAAGATCAAAAGTTAACCAACCTATGATTTCTGTACACTTACGAATTCCTAGTTCACCACCTTCATATTTCACATTCTTGAATATAGTTGTTATCCTAAGTGTGTTTCTAGATTCCTAATTTTTCTCGACGATGTCTTAGATTTTGATGAGGTGTCGATGTAAAAGAAATTGAGGTGGTATTATACAAATGTATCATTGAAATGAAACCAATGAGTTGAGAATATGGATTTGTTAGACTAAAGTCCCTAGGCAATCATAAATTCTGATTCTAGAAATGAGTTGTAAACCTTACCTTTGATGAAGAGTTGTCATGATCCACTGATGAGTCTTTAGTAAGATCTAGATATAGAATGGTCCAATTCATGTACTATATATTCAGATCCTGAGATCAATACAGTGAATATAATATGGAATAAATCATTTTCCACCAATTATTGTTGTTATGTCTTGCTTGTGCCAATTATTAACAAGCTTGATGCCTCTTTTTCCACTTCATGTTGTTGAAAATGTAACTAAGTTCGGTCTTCATAATTACCATTGTACTTGAATCAATATGTATTTCACGTAGAAGAAATATATATATTCCTTAGAAAAAGCATGTTCTTTTTTATTATAGGGTTATTTGAGTAAAAAAAGAGTGTTATCGAGTCAAAGAAGTATTACTGAGGCAAAGTCCCATTTTGACTATTTATAAGAAAAAACAAAAGTCATTTTATTTGAGTCAAAAGTCATTTTTTGTCATCCAGAAGACCAATTCGGCCCTCCTAGACAAATTGGCCCCAGGGGCAGCTATTTGACCTCCTAAAAGTGTATATATAGAGAAAATTTCAACCTCATTGGAGCACTTACCACCACTTTTGATTTTTTTGCAAAAGAAGGGAAGAAATTCAACAAAAGTGAAAAGAGAGAAAGTTTTGCTTCTACCCAAATCTGTTCACACGTGTGATATTTTTTGTGGTATTTAAGAACTCGTACATCAAAAAAATTCAGAAATTGTCTTCCTAGTACAAGTTTTGAAATAACTTAATGTATATGTAAAATTAAATCAAAATGCACGAAGCACATACTTGATGATAAATAAAAAAGGGAGAATAACCATTCATTTCATAGGGATGAAGATTCAAGGATGGAAAATAACATAAATTGACAACTCTTGAACACAATAACAATGAAAAAATACATAGAAGGTGAAAAAATATACAAAATGTGCCTTTTGTCAAAACACATTGTCAATTGATGGACAAGGTTGAAACTCCTCATCTTAGTCTTCAACAAATTGAAAGAAGCATACACACTTACGAGAAAATTCAAAAGAAAAAGAAGAAGAGGGTTGTGGGAGCCTTCGAGATATGTAGTACCCATCCTTACGACATCTTTGAAGGATCTGAAAACCAAAATTCCAGAGATAGTGATGTAGAAGGCATCCTTCACATCGTAGAACACCAAACATGTAATTGATTTCCTTGTGGGATATTTAAGGAATCTTCCAAACAAAAATTCAAAGTTCAGGCATAGTACCGCATGAGGCATCGTTCATATCTTGGAAAGCTACACATCTCTCTAATAAGCCTTTAGGCAACGACAACAAGGGTTCTTGAGGCACAGTGGGAAAGATCTTAATATTAAGATTAAACCCTGTGTAGCATAACATAGGAATACTAACTAGTAGGAGGAGAAAGATACAACGAGCGAGTGGTAAGGCCATGTGTTCTGCCATATCATGTCAATGGAGAGTTGCAAGGGAGGTAGGGTAAATGTGTGTTGAAAGCAAGAAAGACAAATGGAAAAAGGAAAATTTCCATTAGTTAGAGGGAAAAACATATGGAAAAATTTAATTGGTTATAAGGGATAAATTCAAGATCTCCCACTGGCTGGGGTGAAAAATGTTTTCCCACCCCAAGCCAGCAAAGAAAACACCTTTCAATGTAAAAATGTGATGAGATAAATTTTATGAGTTTTAATTCTTCATAATTTTGTTTTAGATTGTAGAAGATGGTTACAAATTAAATTTTCATCATTGATTGGTTATGAACTCATCAATGATTGGTTATACAAAGGGGTCAACACATCCTTATGACTAACCATGGTGTTAGTTTTAGTCTTTACATCCTTTCACCAGTGATCAAATGTACTCTTTCAAGATTAGTTTTTAGGGTCTCATAGTTAAATTGTATAGTTTCAAATAATTTTTCAAGAAAAATTTGATCATTGTTTGTTGTCTAGGTTAGTGCTGCTCCCTCCATTCACTCATGGTCATCATCATTTCATGATTCATGTCCACCATTATCATCTAGAGTCTTAGGTTAGTTACCATCTTTTCACCTAGGTCAGGGTCTAGGTGTCTTTAATTTTTCCACCAGAAATGTCCAAATTTTGTCATAAATAAGGTGAAAGAAGGGCCAATTCACAATTTCTTAAAGGTTCTGGTGCTTCCAAAACAGTAAGTGAACATTCCTTACTCCTCCTTCAAGTGAATTTCTTTAGCAAATAGTGGATTCCCTATTTTAGGGTTTTCAAACAAGTTTTTGGATTGATAATTTGTTTGGTTGATTTAAACTGGAAAACTCCTAGTTTTATCACATAAAAACCTTCATTAATCACCTATATGCCTTACCAAAGCATTCCATATCTTTCATACCTCTCATTACTCCTATTTTCACTCAAACCCTAATTCTTGTTGTGTTTTTGCAGAGATTCTGGGTTAGGACTGTGTTTTAGCCTTTTTCCCCTCTTTCCCTTATCTATTTCAAGGAATTCCACTTGCACTATGTTCCTAAAACAATCCCCTATCTCCCATAATTTTTTCATATTTTTCCCTAACTCTTATACCCTCCATTTCCCTCCCTAAACTTGCTGCCCCATTTTCCCCTATTTTCCTAAATTCACACCCTTTCCTTCCTTCCCATCAAGCTAGGGTTTCTATCATACAAACAAACACCATGGAAAATGAGAAGAAAAAGTAAAAGAAAGGAGGGAAATTTTCTAGGTTTGAGTCAACTAAGACCCATGGCATCATTTTCGGAGTTTTATGATCATTTGCTAGGATTCATAGTGCACATAGGGACTATTTAGCTTCAAAATCGGTTTTTGAAGTAATGGAGATGAATTTTTCAAAAGTGAAAGAGGTTTTTGTGAACCATAGGACAAAGAACAAAATTTTCCTTCAGTTTATGCACAGGTGTTATGGTTTGAGAGATATTCTTAAAATATAGTTGCTCCAAGTTATTTTCTGCACTTTTGGATAGGTTGTCTTCAAATCAATTTTTTAGGGGTATGGAGAATGGGTTTGCAGTGCTTAATAACTCCATTTTGTAGTAGACATCCTCATATTTCCAGCCACACCTCTTTCAGCCCCAAAATCCTCTGGGAAGACCTCAAAAATCCCTCTCAAAGTGGTGCAACCCTTTTGTGAAAATTTCCAGAAAAATCCTGTTTTAGACATATTTTTTCAGAGAATCTTGTGAACAACTGGAGCCAAATTTTGGGAAACTGGAGGAGGTTTTTGTTCCCAACATGCCAAAGAACAAAAAATTCTCTCAGTTTTTACATAGGTATTACAAAATGAGATATCCATTCACATCTTCACAACCTATTTTTCAGATTGTGCAATTTCCTGTTTTAGTCACCTTTTTGCAGAGACGATTGTGGACAATCATAGAAGCATATTAGGAAACTGGAGGAGGTTTTTGTCCCTAACATGCCAAAGAAAAACAACCTCTCTCAGTTTTACAAAAATTTTCATGGTTAAAGTGATATGAATCCATCGTTGAGACCTATTTTTCCAGAAAACCCAGAAATTTTGTAGAAATTAGCACACAAAAGCATTGCGCAAAGGGCGCGACCCTTTTTCCCTGGGCATCCAAATGAACTTTTTTGTACATGGATGGATAGATAATGATGATTAAATGCCATATCTGGAGTTTTTTTTCCATGAAAATATTGGGTTTTGAAGAAAAATGCAAAAAACCACCTCTTTTGTATGCTTCTGCCACTGTTTTGGAGACACGAAGCTTCTAGAGACACCTTGGGAGAATGAGTTTTTGAAGGCCTTCCCATGGGTCATTTTCAAAAATTAAAGATGTTATAGAAACTAGACAGACAAAGCTAGTTTAATATTCTTTTATTTTTCAATTATGATGTTAGGAAGATGCCTAAAAACGACCTCCAAGATGGCGCTACGCTTCTGCAATTTTCTGAGATTTTAATTAAATTTTCGATATGTAATTTTTGGAAATTCTTAGTTTGAATTTTGTGAAAGTGAAAATATGAATGTAGATGAATGTAAAAGTCAAAAATTAAATGTAAATGGTAAATATTGAGGTAAATGGGTGTCTTATCCTCCATTTATTGCATTGAGGATATGTCTTTAGTGGTTAGGAAAAGGAGGAATTTGTTGTACAACCTCCCTAGGGTGTAGCTGACTTCAGATAGATGCATGTATTTGACATTATTGCAGGAAAATTCGACCTCCAAGGGAGGATTTTTACTTCAGTAGCTATATGAGGCCTTTTGTAATCATTTTCAGGGGTTGTATGTTGTGGAATTTACCTTGGAACACTAGTGTATTTTGAAATTTTGGTAGTAATTAATAGACAGAGTTTACAGCTATTATGGTGAGATTCATGTGGTATGTGTTTTAGAAGTGTTTATTCTTTTGTTATCATATTTTTGAATGTATTTTATCTTCCTTCTTCAATTTCATGTATTATGTGATTGATTTCTAAGTTTGATAAGCAAAATTCATTGATTCAATGCTCTGTTTTGGAGAAGCTTTCAAATTTATGTTCATTTTCTTCTGATATATACAAATTCATGACATTCATGCTCATTTGGAAACTCTATCAATATACCATATTTCCCAAGATACCTTTAAAGTGCTAAAGTGTGTGCCTACCTTGCCCCATTACATCTCTGCAAATCTGATTTTCCGAGCCCTGACCTAGTTTTTTCTAGGCCTAATTCACCATCTAGCACAAACCTTGAAAATAAAATCAAACCCTAATCTACATACCTAGCCTAATATCTTCCATCATCTAGTCAATTTGGTTGTGATCTCATTGAGAGAGCCTTCTCAGCCTAGTAGGGCTAGCTACTAGGTCAAAGCGTTCCGTGGTTACCTTTGTTGGTCTCCTTCTCACCCTTCAGAGATACGGTGGAGTGATAACATCTTGGGGCTGTTTCTGGGGAGCGAGGTGAGAGATATTCCCCGGTAAAGAACGAAAAGGATCATATCTGATTGCTGATGGTGAACAACAATCAGGCAAAAGAAGTTTGTGCATATTTCACCTGGCGACTCTAGTGTCG
The DNA here is from genome assembly GCA_034641835.2 of Pinus albicaulis. Lineage (NCBI taxonomy): Eukaryota > Viridiplantae > Streptophyta > Pinopsida > Pinales > Pinaceae > Pinus > Pinus albicaulis. The sequence goes on along the minus strand of CM076570.1, from coordinate 969,329,521 downwards.
AAGAATCCAAAGGTTCATAATTTTCACTGCGACTCCACTTTTCAATAACCAGTAGTCTACAGAACTTCTTGGTGACTTCATTGTTGTCAAAATGGATTCAACTACTCGAAGGTATGATCCTATGAATTGAGCTCATATTCCTGGTTTTCCAAATCAGATTCCTTGTATAGAGTGGCAAACAGTACTGCCAAATTTTAAAGATCCGGATGAAGAAGATTCTTGTTTGCATTTGGTAAAATTTCATATTCATATTCAGAGACTAAAGATTGATTTTCCTAAAGATTTTCTGATGAAAATGTTCATGGCTACGTTGGAGGAAAAAGAGAGAACATGGTATGAGAGTCTACCATCTGCTAGTTTATATTCTGTAAAGGACTTTCATTCAGTTTTCTTTCAACATTATCAAAGACCTAATTCTTCCTTGTCAATGATTGATAGTTGTTGTGAGATTTTTGAAAATTTCTTTAAGTTTCTTGAAAATTGTATGGGGATGAAGAGTGTCTAGATGATGAGATCATAGAAGCCCTTTATGATTTTTCCTCCCAACAATAAATAGAAGCTTCCTCCTCGGATGAAATAGGCTCGGACCAAAAAATAGAAATGCCTATTCCCGATCTTGAAAATGAAAATAATCAAGCCAATAATAACTGCTATAAAACTCAAGTTTCTCCTCTGTCTAAAGATGAAATAAACCAGCTCCTAAACAGTCATGTTACAGCCTAAGCCAATGTAGGTTTGTAGTGTTCACATAGTCAAGAATGTGTTAGTGAAACTTCTTCCATTATTGAAAATGAAAATATGAGTTTAAATGATGATAGTCATGAGACTGATGAAACTATACAACAAGTTGTTATGAGTAAGCCAATTTGTGATGATGATTTTATGCAAGAAGATCAACCAGCAGACACTGTTGTATTTCATGAAGAGGATAAGGTTGTCATGTTTAACAATCTTGAATACTATTTTTTTTCAAGGATGATTTAAACTACGAATTTGAGGAGTATGAACCTAAGATAGACATGGTGCAAGGGATAGATCAGAGTTTCCCATGCTTCAGGAATTTACAACCAACACTCAGATAGTAGAAGGTCATACTTCCTTATGCCTTCCTATGGATCAACAACCAAGTGTTCTTTCAGATCAGAATGAAGGGAGTGAATGTGTTTTTGCTGGATATCGAGACAAGTTAACATTTCAATTTTTTGAAGATCCTTATACTAATTTGCTAAAATCAACAAGGGAGATGATTTTTCTTGTATTTATGGATCATGAGCACATTTTCAATAGCCTACTCAGAGTTTCCTATCTTTTGTTTGTTCTTCCTGCTCGAGGAAACTAAGAGCATACTTCAAGTAAGTAACCATCTTCTAGATTGGTTACACTGGAAGTATCACTTCACATTATTGTACATATGTCTTCAACAGGAAGATGGCTATCATTAGGATTTGAAGCCCTCAAGTCTCGATGATATGCTACCATGAATAAGTTTTGTAATTTTTTATTTTAGTCAAGGTCAGTCAGTTTATCATGTCAAGATTTCAGTATTCCGTTTGGTTTTTAACTTTTGACTCCTTGCCCAATGGTTAGGCTACTTGGTCTACGGTTTTCTTGACACCTCCAAGGAGCTTCCATCCCCATCTAGAGCCAATGTTAGTGTCAGTCTTTACATCCTCTCACCAGTGATCAATTTTACTCTTTCAAGATTAGTTGTTAAGGTCTCATAGTCAAATTGTATAGTTTCAAATAAGTTTCCAAATAAAATTTGATCATTGGTTGTTGTCTAGGTCAATGCTTATCCCTCCATTCACTCATGTTCATCATCATTTCATGAGTCATGCCCACCATTATCATCTAGAGTCTTAGTTCAGTTACCATGTTTTCACCTAGGTCAGTGTCTAGGTTTCTTTCATTTCACCACCATAAATGTCCAAATTATGTCATAAAGAAGGAGAAATAAGGTTCAATTCATCATTGATTCAAGGTTTAGGTGCTTCCAAAACAGTAAGTGAACATTACTTACTTCTCCTTCAAGTGAATTTCTTCAACAAAGAGTGGATTCCCTCTTTTAGGGTTTTCAAACTAGTTTTTGATTGCTGAGATGTTTGGTTTCTTTCGACTGGAAAACCCTTGGTTTTATCAAATGCAAACCTTCATAAGTCACCTATATGCCTTACCAAATCATTACATATCATTCATACCTATCATTACTCCCATTTTCACTCAAACCCTAATTCTCGCTACGTTTTTGCAGAGATTCTGGGTTAGGACTGTTTTTTAGCCTTTTGCCCCTCTTTCCCTTATCCATTTCAAGGAATTACACTTGAAATATGTTACTAAAACACTCCCCTATCTCCCCTAATTTTTTTTATATATTTTCTCCTAACTCCTATCCCCTCCATTTCCCTCCCTAAACTTGCTGCCCCATTTTCCCTCGTTTTCCTAGATCCACACCCTTTCCTTCCTTCCCATCAAGCTAGGGTTTCTATCATACAAAAAAACACCATGGACAATGAGAATAAAAAATACAAAAAAGATGGCAAGTTTCCAATTTTGAGTCAACCTAGACCCATGGCATCATTTTCAGAGTTTTGTGATCATTTTCTAGGGTTCACAGTGGTCATAGGGACAATTTGGCTTCAAATCAATTTTTGAAGTAATGGAGATGAATTTTACAAAAGTGAAAGAGGTTTTTGTAAATAATAAGCCAAAGAACAAAAAAATCCTTCAATTTATGCACGTGTTATGGATTGAGAGAAATTTTCAAAATACGGTTGCTCCAGGTAATTTTCTACACTTTTGTGCAGGTTGTCTTCAAATCAAATTTTTAGGGGTTTGGAGAAGGGGTTTGCAGTGCTTAATGACTCCATTTTGTAGCAGACATCCTAAGATTTCCAACCATACCACTTGCAGCCCTAAAATAATTTGGGAAAACCTCCAAAATCCCTCTTAAAGTGGCATGATACTTTTGCACGACCCTTTTTGCATGACACGACCCTTTCGCATGACCCTTTTTTGAAAGTGTCTAGAAAAATCTTGTTTTAGACATATTTTTCAGAGAATATTGTGAAAAGAGGGAGCTTAATTTTGGGAAAATGGAGGATATTTTTGTTCCTAACATTCCAAAGAACAAAAACCTCTCTTAGTTGTTACATAGGTATTACAGAATGAGAGAGCCATTCACATCTTCAAAGCCTAATTTTCTGACTGTCCAATTTCCTGGTTTAGTCAACTTGTTACAGAAATGATTATGGACAATCAGAGAAGCATATTAGGAAATGGGAGGTAGTTTGTTTCCATAACAGGCCAAAGAACAAAAACCTCTCTCAGTTTTGCAAAACGTTTCATGGTTAAAGCGATATGACTCCATATTTGAGACCTAATTTTCCAGAAAACCTAGAAATTTTGCAGAAATTGGCACACAGAAGCGTCGTGCAAGGGGCGCGACACTTTTTACTTGGGCATCAAAATAAATTTTTTCCACACGGATGGATAGATAATGATGATTACATGCCATATTTGGAGTTTTTTTCCATGACAAGACCAGGTTTTGAAGAAAAATGCAAAAAATCACCTTATTTCTATGCTTCTGCCACTGTTTTGGAGCAGGCGTGGTGCTTTTGGAGACACCTTGGGAGAATGAGTTTTTGAAGGCCTTCCCATGGGTAATTTTAAAACATCCAAGATTTTAGGGAAACTAGATAGACAAAGCTATTTTACCGTTCTTTCAGATTTCAATTTTGACTTCAGGAAGGTGCCTTAACATGGCCTCCAAGATGGCGCTATGCTTCTGCAATTTTTTGAGATTTTAATTAAATTTTCACTATGTAATTTTTGCCAATTCCTAGTTTGACTTTTGTGAAAGTGAAAATATGAATGTAGATGAATGTAAAAGTAAAAATGTAAATTTAAATGGTAAATATGGAGGTAAATGGGTGTCTTATCCTCCATTTATTGCATTGAGGATATGTCTCTAGTGGTTAGGAAAAGGAGGAATTTGTTGTGCAACCTCCTTAGGGTGTAGCTGACTTCAGATAGATGCATGTATTTGACTTTATTGCTATAAAATTCGACCCAAAAGGGAGTATTTTCACCTCAGTAACTATATGAGGCCTTTTGAAATCATTTTCAAGGGTTGGATTCTGTGAAATTTACCTTGTAACACTAGTATATTTTGTGATTTTGGCAGGAACTAATAGACACAGCTTCCAGCTATTGTGGTGGGATTCATGTGGTATGTGTTTTAGCATTGTTACTTCTTCTATTATCATATGTTTGAATGTATTGTACCTTACATCTTCATTTCCATGTCTTATGTGATTGATTTCTAAGTTTGATAAGCATAATTCATTGATTAAATGCTCTGTTTTGGAGAAGCTTTCACATTTATGTTCATTTTCTTCTGATATAAAGAAATTCATGAAATTCATGCTCATTTTGAAACCCTATAAATCTACCATATTCCACAAGTTACCTTTAAAGTGCTAAAGTGTGTGCCTACCTTGCCCCATTACATCTTTGCAAATCTGATTTTTAGAGCCCTGGCCTAGTTTTCCCTAGGCCTAATTCACCATCTAGCACAAAACTTCAAAAAAAATCAAACCCTAATCTACATACCTAGCCTAATATCTTCCATCATCCAATCAATTTGGCTATGATATCATTGAGAGAGCCCTCTCAGCTTAGTAGGGCCAGCTACTTGGTGAAAGTGGTCTGTGGTTACCTTTGCTGGTCTCCTTCTCAGCCTTCGGAGATCTAGTGGAGTGCTAACACATGGTATATAGGTCTAAAATTTGATGCACCACAAAAAAAAGGATTTTTGAAGTTAAAGTCATAATTTAGTTTTTTGGTATCCTACGGCTACCTCTTGCATGCCTGCAAAACTTGTTGTACCTGTGTTGAATTGTTTGCATGGGTTCACTTTCCAATAGTCATCAAGAAAAGTTTATTTTTGTGTTGAATCTCCCTCCCTTATAATAAACACCCATTGTATTCAACAAATCCAACCTCAAATGGAAAATTTGAAGGTTGCTATGACTAAAATAAACTACAAGCTCTTTCTTTTGAACAATATCATCCTTAACTCCCTTTCCCTTGACCTACATCTGAAGACCTAGAACACAAATACAAGCTCACATATAGAAGATATTTCAATTTATAATTGGAATAAAGTGTGGTGTACAATATGGACAGGACACATGCTTCTGACCATAGTATACAGGTGTAAAATTTGCTCCAAAAACAACAAAAAGATTTCTGAGGTCATAATTTAGTGTTTTTAGCATGCTGCAACTTCCTCCCACATTCTTGCAGAACTTGTTGGGACTTTGTTACATGGTTTGTAGTTGGCACATTTTCCAGTAGTTATGGAGACAAGTTAGCAGTTGTACTGAATTTCCCTAACAAATACCTATGTCGTTCAGCAAAGCCAACCTCAAATGGAGGTTTTGAAGGTTGCAATAAGTAAAATAGGCTGCAAGCTCTTGCTGTTCGAAAACATGATCCTTAAATTCCTCTTGACCTCCATTTGAAGACCCAAAACACATTATTTTTCAATTCCAATCAATTTTTTCACATTATCAACCTCCTAAACGAAATCTACATCAATAATTGGAATTGCGTGCAAGATGGTAAGAAATAACCTTATTGCTTCACTAAAATTCCCATCAAATTTGTCTTTGTAAGCTACTCTATGTTTCTCATCTAATAAAAAATGCTTAAATACCGAAGCTCATGGACCTCTGACATTTGAGCTAGCAGTCTCAGTCCATCCTCCCTCTATTGCTAAGAAGACCAAAATCTTGAAATTAATGAAGGAAGGTATGTATGGCTGCCCATGTAAAGATCTAGAAACAAAGGTTTTAACTTTTAATGGAGTGAAATTATTAATACATAGTTGTTGAATTGAGAGCTACATCGCCATAATAATGTTACTAGAAGCTGCATTCTCACATGCAAGAGAAAAGTTTCTGTATCCATATTTGAATCACTAGCATATGTGGTGATGGCATAAGTAATGAAATTATGAGTTTTACCTGCAACATTGGCAGCTTAGACATATGCAGTAGCCTCAAATCTTGTACATCCCATCCTACCTCATCATCATTGTCTCCTCTCACTTCTCTATCATCGATCACTACAACCTCGCCATTTTGTTTTCAAATCCAGAAGTATCAAGGTCTTAACCACTATTGGATGCAACTCCTTCATCCTCTTCTTCATGGACTGCACCCCATGCATTATCCAACCCACCCTAAAAAATGCCTTTGGTAACCCTCAATAACAACCATTCACCATTGCGCCAAATTGGTGGACGAGTCACAATAAGTGATGATTTCTTTCCAGGTGGTAGAGTGGGAATATTGTCACATAACTGTTAAGTACAATCCTATCAGAAATCTCTGTAAGCCGATGAACTACTACACTCACATATGGACATTGTGAAACTGACCCATGGGCCATAAAATCATTTTATATTTCTACAATCCCCAACATCTTCAAACAATTATCAATATTGTCCATGAAAAGATACAAAATAAAAGCCTTTCAAAATTATTTAATCTCTAGTAATCATATTCAACAGTGGCAGCATTTCCTTACCAGGGGGCCTCAATTCCAAGTGTGTACCAGTGAACTTAACATCTATCTATTTTTCAGAAGCAACATAAATTTGAATATTTTCACTGTACACGGTTAAGTTAAATCATGCCTTATCGTGTTTGAAAAAGTGAAGAGTCACTTCTGGGAAGCCCTTCAGATGCAGCTAAACAATCACTACCTTTCCACAAATCAGTTCCTAATCATGCTCATAACATTGACATACTTCCTTTTTATCAGTGCCAACTTGAACATATACTTAGGCATCGACTTGTATGACACAATTATTTCCATCTCATCCAGGCAATTGATAGAATTCCCAGAAAACTTCATTATACATATTTGAACATCAAGTGTTCCAATAAGGTTACCATCTTTGTTTGGAAGACAACACAACACAATTGTCACCCCAAGAACCAATCTTAAGTTTTAACACAAATAATTTTGTGCAGAGAAAATTGTACAAGTTTCTTGCTTCCAATGATGATTGCATGTTTTCTCAATAAGGCTACATTTTCCATGTCATCCAACTAGACAATGCTTCTAAAAAATGTAGTATGGAGGTCCCCAAGTACAATCCTCTATTGTAGATCAAGGTTGCTGCCTTTTCTTCCTGCATTGATTCACTTTTCTCTCTCAACACTATCTTCTGGCCCAAGAAGAAAGTTATATGTTCCCGCATAGAAAATTGCATCACAATTACTGGATGACTAAAATTCTTGATCACCTTATTTCTATGATTTTTTATCACTCAGTTATGACTCATGTTAGTGATTTCCGATCTATTGCAAGTATAAAAGATAACAAGTCCTCCAAGTCACTATTTTTTCTTCCTGCATTACATCACTTCTCCCAAGTACCACCACTATCGTCTAGTTTAAGAATAAGTTCATATAACCTACCATCAACATCCAAACGTATCAGGACAAAATTCTTCATGGAGTGCCTAAACAATAATGTTCATCATCCTTGATCCAATTAATGGATCCATACCTTCTTATCTATATAATTTGAGAGTCTTTTTGAGTTGCAAATTGATGAGCCAACCTAAAACAATCATTTTTGCAGTATAGGGTACCCAACAACAAAAGCATATCTTTCTCTTTCTAACTTGAAAAAAATCATCCCATGGTCATTCCCAACAACAAGAATATTCATATCAAGATGTGTTGCAAGGATCCAGAAGCAATCATGGTCTCTACGAAATGTTTTGACACCTCTACTATACTTGGATACATCTCAAACTCGTATACTTTTATCTTCTAAATTTTAACTATAATGTAGTGGCGTGGATGGAACATCATGAGACATATAGTTCACATGCCCTCTAAAAAGTTAAAATATCCAACTTCCCAGGCCTTGGTACCCGAGAACAAAATAAACTAACTTTTCACAAATGAATTATCTACAAAATTTTCACGTGCCCTCCTAAATTATTCAAATTTCCTGGCCTTGATCTCTGAGAACAAAACTAAGTTTTCACAAATGAATTATCTACAAATTTTTCACATGCTCTCTTAAATTATCCAACTTTCCAGGCCTTCGTATTTGAGAACAAAAAAAACTAAATTTTCACAAATGAATTGCATACAAACTAAGATGCTACTCAAGAAAGAGTAACATAAATTTTTTTTAATATATCTCTAATGAAATAGACATAAATTCACCAAGCAATTGAATCTACATGCCAATCAATCTGTTTGGTGATCATCTTCTCCTGACACAATCAATGGCAAGCTGGATGAAAAATATCAGCCTCTCCAAAAATATCCACACCATGGTCATGAAATTCCAAAACATATTTGACAACAACATCGACCTCTCCAAAAATATCTGTGTTCATTTGTGCTAGCATCAATATCATTAATAGATGGTTTTCCTCCTCAGAGCACCAATATCCCATACACAATCAGTCTGATCCGAGGGGCCTCAAATGACAAAATCTTCCTTAGGATGAAAAGAAGCACACGTTACACAAAAAATGTTGCCAGTAAGGTCAGATACAAGTTCAAGATCTCCAGTTTCATATCTTAATTTTTAGTTCGTCACTTGCACTAACAATCCAAGGATACTCATTGTAGAACTTAACTCTTCAGATATAGGCATCGATGCATATTGTAGGTCCATTTATTGATCTTAAAGTCATTCCCTGTAACATTAACAAGTAAATTGGAGTTATAACAACTTTTCATGATTGTATTTTTTACTGTAATGTAAGATGAATTTCAGGTTAATATCATTTACAATCAAAGACACTACTCTTTAGATGACCTAAATATGCATGCACTATGTATACATAAGAAGCTACATGGCTGGGAAGCTTCGCTAAACCTACAAATTCTAAAACAAATTTGTTCCTTGAATAGGAGAGGGTGGGAATTTTTATTGCAGCTCTTCTTTGGATAAGTGGTTGTACTATGAGAGGCTTTTCTAACCCTACCAAAATCACCAAGGACTTTCCTTCTGGCCTCATCCCCACCCAATCAGAAGGTTTTAAACCAAGTATACCAATTTGATTACATTGCGACTTTCTTTTTCCTTGCATGTATTTTCTCACCCCACCTTTTAGCTTGTAGTGAGACTGAGATATTCCTAATAGCTCATGAGGACGAGATCCAAAAAAAAATTGATTCACCAACAGGGAAAGATAAAAATTTCTTCCCAACCACCCAAGCTAGAACCTATTGACATCACCCCAAAACTTGCCACTAGACGTGTGTAATTTCTAGACATTTTACAATACAGAGCCAGTAAAGGTAATCTCCTAATTGATCCATGAAAATTTTGTCAAAATACTTGAGGGAATCACACAACATAAATGTGTTCAAGACCCTCTCCATGTCACCAAGATGTTAGAGTCCCTCCATCCCAGGATATAAACATGTATCCAATGAAACCCATATCAATCCTCCAAGACGGAACTATTGAAAACTGAACCTTGGTAATCAGTTTCAAAGTTATTCTCAATCTATGAAATAAAAAAAGAGAGGTCCACATGGACCACAAAACATGCAATAAATATCCAAGCCGGTTGGCTTACCTCTGTTAGGTCTCTATAATTTATTAGCAAGATTGGGAGAGTCCAATCACAGAGTTAACATCATTTCAACCAAACTTTGGGATTCTAGGATCTAGCCCTCCTGAATTCGGAGAGGGATCTCTCCAATATGTGCAAAGATGGATATTGTCTTTGAAAAGCTTAAGGTAATGATATTAGGCTAGTTATGAAGGCCAAGGGTTTTGTTTTGTTTTGGATGGTCGAGCATGAAATGTTACTTGAGGGGAAAGTCCTAAGTGAAAAGTTTCAAAAGTGAGAAGTTGCAAGCAAATAGAACAATTTTGGCAGATAGATAGATATAACGCTGGTTTTTAGTCCATTGGGCTATGGAGTCATATCTGGGCTTTAATTGAACAACAACATCAAGTGTGATCCAAGGGGCTAGTCATCTATGTCTAAGGATCTCTTTAAATTTTGATTTATGGAATGGAGTGATACATCAAGAAGGGGAATTAAACAGATGTAGAACGAAGAGCAGCTTAGGATCTGATAAGTACTTTTAAACTAGTCAGCCTTTGACAAACACTTTAAGAAGGACACGAAATCAGACTAGGATCTAGTAAGTACTTTTAAACCAACCAGCCTTTGACACACTTCCAATAGAAAACATACAAAACAAGGGGAAACACAACGATAACACAGATTGGTCTAAGATCTAGCAAGTGCTTCTAAACTAGCCAGCTTTTAACACATTCCAAGGGAAACAATCTGTTAGTTATGCAGACAAGCCTGGGACCAGGGCTAACCATATCTTCCTTCAATTCATCATCACATAACATATACTGAAAGTAACGTTCAGAAATAATATTAAGCTAGGACGATAAAATGAGGGAATGCCAGCATTCTCATGCCTAAACTGAATTAAGTCATTCCTGAATAACACAGATTGGAAGAAAACATTCAAATAAAGATTTCTCAGCCAGAGAAGGTTACTGATATACAGCAGGTCCTAACCCTGTTTAAACTGTTCTTTACAGTGGAGAATGAAACAACATGAAAACAGAAATAAAACAACAAGTTACAAATGAGAATAACATCATCGTCAATATAGATTAGGATCCCATGAAACAGCTTTTATATTGATGTCAAACCAGCTACAAACTTCAAGTCCAATGTTTCAGTTCAGCAATCATCTTCACTATTCAACCTAACTACTCTAGCACAAACAGAGCTTCAAGGGCTAGTGAATACTATGTACAAAAAGAAGTCTCAAGCTCAAGTGTATTTCAAAGTTCTGCAACCAACAACTCCTCATCTTATGTAGAAGTACTTATAGGAAGATGCGGAGGTGAGATTTTAACAAAATATCTCAAGGACAATTAATGCAGAGTGAAGACTTCTCGGCCCTTTGAGAGGCTCGAGGGAAAAATTTACAGGTGGATCACTACATTAACTGTTTCACAATAAATATCAAAGCTCGGGGGAAGCTTTGTTTGACTTTGAGGCTCTGTGTCTGTTTTGGAATAACTCTGCAGATATGTATTCATTGGTTTCCTTGCAGAAATAACCTCTTGGCAATGCTGGAGGCAGATATTTCTTCGAGCAATAACTTCGGCCTCTGTTCTGAATGGTTCGAGGCAACAGGTGGCTCGGTGGTAGCTGAGGAATAAATTTGCCTCAGATGTGGCGGTGGAGGATTTTTGTCTGATAAAACACTTTAGGTTTTTCCTTTAAACTGTGTTTTAGATTGGGGATTAGGCTTTTGATAACTGTCTTAGCCGTAATCCCCATAAAAACTGTCTTCAATCTTCATCTGCTGTGCTTTATTCTCAAAACTGATACTCTTTATCTGTGTTTGATTTAAAACAGTGTCTTTTCGATGTGCAGACCCGCACTGGGCTTTACGGCATCAATACTCATAGAGTACTGACGAGACATGGAATAGAACCCCGTGAATGGCCTCCTTAAGATAGCCCGAAGGCACAGGAAACTTCTTTCCCATCCCTCGGTTTTCCTTCATTCTATAATGGAAAACCATTAAAACGCCTACAAAACACAACAACAGTTAACAAATCCTGCGGAAATAGGTTTAAACTGCTTCGGATGGCGGGGGAGGAGCGTAGCCGTCGGATGAGGGCAACCAACGGTGGAGATCTGCATAGAAAGGCAAAAAGGATAGCGGGAGAAGAATAAGGAGGAGCAGTTTTGGACCGTCCGATCTGGACACGTGGACGGTCCAGATCTAATCGGAGGGTCTCAATTGGGGGTGGCACAAAAGGGGATGCGATTGAACTTCCAGTGCGATTAAGCGCTGGCCGTTGATCTGCAGATCAGATCGACGGTGGAAAATGAATCGGCGGGTTTTGAAATGGGGGTAGGACTTGCGATCGGAGGGAATAAGGGTCGTTGGACATGCGGGAAATGGACGGCCCAGATTTAATCGGAGGATCGCAATCGGGGAGGCTACAAAACAACATGCGATTGAAACTTTGCGATTGAGCCCTTTGCGATTGAGCGCTGGCCGTTGATCTGAGGACCAGATCGACGGCGGGGAATGAATCGGGGGTAATCGCAAGGGGGTGAAACATTGCGATGCGATTTTGCGCGGACCGTTGGATCAAGGATTAGATCAACGGTCAAGAATAAATCGGAGGGAGAGCAGGATCGGAAGATCGGAGGTATGGACTGCGATTGATCGGAGGGCACACTTGAAGTATTGCGATTGCGATCGGGCGGGGGGCTGCGATTAGCGCTCCACCGTCAGATGTCCGCGGAAGATCAACGGTGCGGAACACATCGCCAGACTTATTGTTATAAATAAATCGCATCGGAGTTTCGACTATTTACAAAGGATTTGTGCACCCGCCCGACTTCTGATTGCGATTAGCGCTTGGGACTTAAGCGCTTGGTCCCAGCGCCGGGGCATGTGCGGGGAAGTGGTTTGAAAGGGGCTAGCGGGAGGGGGCTTATGCCTATATTAAGGTCAGAAAGTGGGTTTTGGCCTTTTTAAATGGAATTTGAAGGTCGAGGAAAGGAACGATAGAGGGGTAAAGGAGGAAAATGGCCAACAAAGGTTAGGGGAAAGATTTTAAAGGGGATTCTGGGGGTTCGGCACAACTCAACCAGAAGTTTTAAACCATGTCAGGAGGATTTTCACGAATGGAGGGATAAACTTATGAAAAGTAGGGAAATAATATGGAGAAAAGGGGGAGCAAATGAAGGTTAGTTATGAGTGGGAGAAAGGGGAAAAATGATGGTTTCTTCAGCAGTTTCTTACAGGAAATCAGCAGAATTAATAGGAAAAGTAATGAAGATTTTGGACAGAGGCATGAGGCCTACAAGGAGTCTTCAAGAGCCAAAAAATTTTAGTAATGAAAAAATTGTTCCTTGAAGGCTCAAAACAGATTTAGCCACCTTTTGGTATAACAAAATATTATAGGTGGCTAACAGTGGCTCCACTTGGGGATGGTGCCTTCTTGAAGGCATCAAGAATTTAGACTTGATTTCTCTGGGACGCTGACTTGTGCCTGATCCATTGGGCTATCCTTCCTTTGCTGGATGATCTGGTTCTGAAAACATATTCAGCAGCCATGAAAATAATGGATTTTCATCTACAAGCTTTCTACCTACCCAATCCTACTGATCTAACATTTTTTCTTCTTAGAGTGCACTTGGATTGGCAAACTCTCTTACAACATTTTATTCTTTTGAAAGCATAAAAACTAATCTAATTCTACTCCTTATTTCTCCCTGAACTCAGATTAAACAGTTGAGCTCAGATATTTCTCTACCTAATCCACTGTCTGTTGGTGTTAAACAGTCCATCAAACTTTCATTCTCTAAATTCTAAAGCAGAAATTTAAAAACAGCCAAGTCAAGATTAAGCAGTTTGACTTGCTGTGATCTATGGCATAAAAACAAGCTGCACATAGATTATTATTTGCAGAAAATAAAAATAAAAATAGAAGGCCTAAGATCTGAAAGTTTAAGTACTGCCTTCCCTTTCTTCATAGCTCTGTTTTTTTTTTTTTTTTAACTTTGTTTGAGCTGTCTTTTCTTTTCTTCTGGTTCAGATTTTGAGTGATTTAGAACCAGATTTACACGTTCTTTGACTCAGAAAATAAAACAGTTTTGATTCATCTCTCTTTGGAAACTTTGATTCAGATTTTGAACATGTTTGAACCTTAATTTCTATCCTAATCTATCTACTGATGAGCCAAGATTAAACAGTTTGGCAAATCAAATTCACTAACCTATCAGCAGAAAATTTAAAGCTAATTAGTCAAGTTTAAACAGTTTGACTAACTAGAAGTGTGTTTCTGAGGAGTGGCATTTGAGGTTGCACACTTTCAGAATTTATTTCTCTTTTTTGGCATGGGGCTTTGCCTTTCTTGTTTTCATTTCTGCCCTCTTTTTATTTTTCTTTGTTTTTGTATTTTTTGATTTTTCATAACTTTGAATGCAATGATGGATGAAATGTTTACAATGGAAAAAAGAAAAAATAAGGCTTAAAAACATATCATGAATCAAGATAAGTAATGCTTGAGTATCCTGCCATTGACTGGACCCCCAAACAAATCTGTTCCATCCAGCTCTTGTAAGAAGAATGCATTGTTCCCAGCAACTGAATGAATAGAGTAAGGGCCAAGCCATAAATTGTCAAATTTACCATGCTTTCCCTTATCTTCTCTCTTTGAATCCCACTTTAATACTTTGTCCCCAATCTTGAAATTGATGGCCTTTGTTCTTCTGTCAAAAAGCTTCTTAATGCTGTCCTGTTTCTGCAATGTTTTGTTGTACACTTCCTCTCTGATTTGCTGAAGATGAATGGTCTGATTTATTCTTCTGATCATGTCATTATCTTCAGTCTGCAACTCTTGAATTAACTTCATAACTGGTACACCAAGGCTGTTAGGAAAAATTGCATCTGTACCATATACAAGCTGGAAGGTTGACATACCAATGGATTTTTTCAATGTTAATCTGTCAGCCCACAGTGCATGGATCAGCTTCGTGTGCAAAGACTTCTTATTGTCTTCCAACAGTTTCTTCATTATGTTCACTAAGCTTTTGTTGGAGGACTCTGCAAGTCCATTACCTTGAGGGTAAGAGGTTGTGGAGTGCCCTAGTGTTATCTGGTATTTATGACAGAAGTCAACCATTTTCTTTCTTCTAAATGATGCTGCATTATCCGTGATGATCTTGGTAGGGCAGCCAAATCTGGAAAGGATATTGGTTTCTATGAACTTTATAATAACTGAATCATTGGCTTGCCTACAAGGAATGGCTTCTATCCATTTAGTGAAATAGTCTGTGGCAGTAAGGATCCATCTATGATGGGCAGAAGATGAGGGATGAATTTCACCTATGAAGTCAAGTCCCCACTGTTGAAAAGGAGCTTCAACAGTGATTGGATGCAGAGGAAGGGGTAATAAATTTCTCTTGCCCTCAAACAATTGGCATTTATGGCAAGTAGTTGTCATTTTGTGAACATCAGGAAAAAGGGTGGGCCAAAAGAAACCAGCCCTCAAAATTTTGTTGGCTGTTGACTTCCAGTACAAATGGCCTCCACACTCTCCTTCATGAAATTCCTGCTTAATCTTCTCTGCATCAAACTCGGGCAAACATTTAAGCAATATACCACTAGCATTTTTCCAATAAAGACACCTATCTATAATGCAATAGTTTACTGCTTTCAGTTTTAAGAACCTTGCCTTTGTTTTCGATAAACCAGGAGGCGTGTTTAAATTAAGCAAAACATAAACGATATCAGCATACCAAGGAGAATTCAGAAAATGGTTTTCAATAATGGGAGTTGAGAATTCTTCTTGGTTGTCCAAAGCATTAATCACATTAATATCAAGAACTTCAAAATTGGATTCAGCCATTAATCTAGCTAGACCTTGGCCTTTGATGAGTTTAGTGGGTTTTATCTTTAAATCATATTCAAGAATAACAGCAATCCACTTACCTCTCTTACCATCTGGATCTTGTGTTAGAATGTCTTTTACAACTGAATTTGGGACAAAGGAAATGATGTGTGAGTGAAGGATGTATACTCTGAAGTCTTTCAATGCTTTAACCAAAGAAAAAGCTTGCTTTTCCATAATATTATACTTCAAAGGGGCATCCCTCAATGCCTTGCTAAAGAATGCAATAGGCTGCTCTTGTCCTTGTGGATTTTTCTGTAAAAGGACAGCAGCAATGGTATGTTTTGATGCAAATGAGAAGATATAAAAATCTTTCGAAAAATCAGGGCTTATGAGAACCGGTGTTTTGGTTAATGCTTGTTTCACCAGCTCAAAGGATGTCTTTGCTTCCAAGGTCCATTTTATCCCTTGCTCCTTCTTCAACATGTTTGTGATATTTCTAAGGAGCCCTGCCAAGTTAGGGATGAACCTTCTCAAAAAGTTAATCTTTCCAATGAAAGACTGCAACTCTTTGATATTTCGAGGATGAGAGATTTGCAATATAGCCTCAATCCTCTTTGTATCTATCTTTATACCCTCTTTTGAAATAATGTGTCCAAGAATCTTACCTTCTTGGAGACCAAATAGTGTCTTCTTAGGGTTTAAAGATATTCCAAACCTTTTGCACTTCTCGAAAATTTTTCTCAAATGTTCTAAATGTTCTTCATCTATTTTTGAAAACACAGTGACATCATCTAGATAGATAATGATGAAGAAGCCCAATTCTTCCGAGAATGCTATGTCCATGGCTCTCTGAAAGGTTGCTCCAACGTTCATTAGACCAAAAGGCATCTTCACATACATGAAAGTGCCCCATGGAGTAGTGAAAGTTGTCTTTAATTGATCAGCAGGGTGAACTAAAATCTGATTATACCCTGAATAGCCATCAAGCAACGAAATCCTTTTAGACCCCACCACCCTTTGTAAAATGTGATCCATTTTTTGTAAAGGGTAGTTGTCTTTTAACGAAGCTTTGTTTAAGTCTCTAAAGTCTATACAAAGCCTGATTTCTCTAGTCTTCTTCCTAACGGACACCAGATTAGATACCCACTCAGAATATCTAATAGGGACAATAATGCCAGCATCATACATTTTCATGATCTCCTTCTGAACCAATGGCAACTGGACAGGGTTTATTCTGCGTAGTTTCTGTTTAAATGGTTTTTGGTTTTCTTTAAGAGGGATTTTATGTTGTATTATTTCAGTGTCATAGGATTTGAGATCTTCGTAACTCCAAGCAAAAACATCAAAAAATTCTCGGAACAGCTCTATGTATTTGAGTTTAATGTGAGCTGGCAAAGTTTTGGACAGTTTGATCATTTTCGGTTTTTCCTCACTGCCTATATTGCACTCCTCTACTTCAGTCTCTACAGGTTCCAGTTTTGGTTTATTGGCCACATCGTTAAAATCGAACAACTCCTCTAAAGGCGTTAGACCACTCGGCAAATTTTCATCTTTAGACTGCAGAGTTTGCAATTCTTCCGTTTCTAACTCTGCACTTAATTATGTTTTGTTCCTAAGTTCTCTAGACAATAGGTTAATATTGGCAGGTTGAGGAGACGATTCTTCTTCACCAAGAAATTTTTCTTCACTGCAGTCTGTATCATAATCTGAATATGAACTGTGCAGTTCGAACTCATTTCTGAATTGCATGAAGTCTTCTATTTGTTTGTCATTGTCAAACACTTGCCAATATTTTTCGTTATTAGGCACTGCCAGTCTAAATTTTATCGGAGTTGTGTTGTCTCGAGTCTCATATGGCGTTAGACATGTTCTGGCCGCAAAGGTTAAATTGTGGGCCATAATGTTCTTTTTCCTTGGGATGAAACTCAGGTTTGACTCCTCAAATGTTGTCAACAGATCCATGACATCATTCCGATAGGCTCTAAGTCTGGGATGATTCGCATTATACTCCCCATTGACTTCCCTAATGATTAACTCAGAATCCCCGTACACATTAATTCTTCTGGCTCCTAATTTCTTCAAGAGATGCAAGCCTAAGAGAAGGGATTCATATTCTACTATGTTGTTGGAACACTGAAAGTTTAATTTGCATGAGATGCATTTTGTGTGGTTGTTTTCAGTGTTAATGATCCAAACCCCTGCACCAGCATTATTTCTAGTGCATGACCCATCAAAATACATACTCCATAAAGGACTGTCTTTGGTTTCATCTGTTTGGTGATTGTCCTTTTTAACTATGGTGCCTTCTGACTGTTCATGATTAGCAGCACCCAATTGAATTTGTTTTGACTCCTCAAATTCTTCAATAGATTGAGGGATGTTGCCGGAAATGTTAGGGGTATTTTCTGGGTTGTTAAGTCCTAACAACAATGGGCTCATAACCGGCAAATCAAGACCTATGCTTTGTTTACTAATGTTTTCACATGTGGCAAACTGTTTGGACACTTCTGCGTTATTATACTCTTCTTCCCTGCCAGCCTTTAATTCTGTTAAAGTGACTTGTTCACTAGGAATTTCATTGTTAAACATGATAAAAGAATCAAGGCCTTTATTGACAGAATATATAGGAGAGTTTCGTGGTCTGTCTTGACTTGTAACCGTGTATTGCATATGAGACTCCCTGTAAAGTCTTCTGGTCTGATTGAAAACCGGGATGGTCTCATATGTCATGTCCATCTGCATAGTCCCCTGTAACTTAGCTCCCCAAGATCTTGATAAAAGCATTCCATACTTTGGGGGAACATCAGCCACAACAATGTCCATGAGTAAACATTTGGCTGGAATCTGGGCTAGGTTAACACGGAGGTCTTTGATCAATCCTAGACATTTTACTCTGTTTGAGTCAAAGGAGTATAGGTCTTTGTAGGGTCTGGTAATTTCTAAACCAAGGCTCTCCATCATAGCTTTAGGCATTAAATTATGAGAAGCCCCGGAATCATGCATAGCGTTGTGTAGAATTTTTTCATGAATGTTCAAACTCACATAAAAGGGAGGAACTGGTCCTTCTTGAAACTTCCCTTCAATATTAGGGCCAAAAATCAACTCTGGTAGGTCGTCACTAAGATTAACTGTATCTCCATTTTCCTCTATATTTAAAGCCTTCAAAATTTGGTTCCTATATACATGTTGGGCAGCTAACTCGGTTAATGGAACAGAGATTTTGATCTTTAAGATTTCCTGTTCCAGGCTGAAAGGGGTTTGATTCTTTGAAGCACTTGTTTCAACCTTATTAGCTGTCACTCTATCAACAATTACAGCTTGCTGATTTGTTTTACTTGACACAACTGTTGTAGAAGGAGTACTAGCTGAAGTGTTAGTACTGCTGATGTCTTCACTCTGTTTTTCAGAATTTTGAGTGTTTTTCTCCTTATCCTTATAAGAATTAACAGCCACTATTTTGTCTTTTTGTTTGGTTGTTTTGGGTTTAGTTGCGGTGCTGCTTTGAGAGGATTTGTCAGAGGTTTTGGTGTTGGGGGCTTGTTGACTGGTCTTGCTTCTAAGGTCATATTCTCTTTGAGGTTCTATGATGACATTTTCCATGTCCCGATAATAATTTTCATTATCATTTCTTTTGTCGTCGTAAGGTGTGTAAAGACCTTGTTTATTATCATAATGAACCTCAAAGTCATCATCCTCTTCCCCAAACATGTTGATATCCTCTTCCTTTGCTATGTCTTCTGTTTTTTCAACCTCACTTACATAGTTTTGATGAAAGGGAGGAGTGATCTGTTGATCATCTTCCCTGGGTCTGTTTGGAGGTTGGTTCCTTCTAACATTCTGATTCTGGTTTCTATTTTGAGGAGCAGTTTGATTTTGATTTGCTTGTGCTCTCTTAATTATGCTCATCTCTTTTATCATTTCTTCCATCATTCTCTCCATCTTTGAGCTTGAAGTGGAAGGGGTGGATTCCTCTCTAAAATATACTCTCTTCTCGCTCTTCATTCTTGCTCTTTTCTCCATCAAGTTTACTTCCACAGAAAGAGCACCCCTTTGCATGTCTTCAAGAGTTGCAAAGACTCTTTCTCTAAGTGAATATGTCATGTCTGGATCAAACCCTTCAGGAAATTTTTTTAAAGCTGAGCCCTGAGGAGGTTTTAGTTCAGGGGAAAGTGCATTATAGACGCTGTTAAATCTGGTACAATAAGATTGTACACTTTCCCCAGGGTTCCTATGGAGATTTTTATAGTCAGCAAGGACTTGGAGAGGATTCTTCCTCACTTCCCATTTGTTTAAGAATGCTTGATGGAAGGCTTGGAGATCGTTAATACTATGGGGGGTTAAACCTTTAAACCATTTTCTTACTTCTCCCCCCAAACTTTGAGCAAATAGTCTCAACTTGACAGAGTCATTATCAATTTCATTTATGTCAAAGTAGTCATTCATCTTGTCCACATGTTGAGATGTTGTTATGGTATTACTAGCATCATATAATGGAATTTTGGACTGATAGTCCTGTGGAAGATTGACTAATGGTACAGGAAGGACTAAGTGATCATACCATGTTGCCATGGCAGGAGGTGGAGGTGGATTTACAGAAGGGGAAGTGGGCTAAGGTGAAGTGGTTTGAATAGTGGATGTAGGGTGAGTAGAAGTGGATGGACCAGGAGTATACTGTTGAGATGATCTTGGATGAGAGACACCTAAATTGTGAAGGAAATGTAAATCAGGAGGTGTTGTTTCCCTGTTACCAGGATGTTCACTTGTTTCGGGAGATGAAAGTGAAGATTCAGAGTCTAACTGGATTATATCATCAAATGACCTAGTCCTAAATGGGTTCACTAAATCAGTTTGTGATTGTTGCAGAGCTGAAAGATTTTCGGGGGCTGAATTAGCTCTCAAGGGTGATCTGAAAATAGTTAATAATTTAACCTTAGGAGACTTCCAAAGGATACTTTCTGGATTATCAACTATCTTAGGTGGGTTAGGGTCTGGATGGGCTCTAGTGTGAATCTTTTTAGAAGCCACTATGCTATGTTGTTTAGACCTAAAACAAGAGAAGTTCAACCAGATATGACAATCTTAGAGAGGTTCACCAATCTGTTTTACGATTTCAATTCCCACAATCCTCTAACTGAGTTTGAATGATTTTATAATGATAAGGGTTCTTCCCAGTGGAGTCTTAAGGTTTGTTCAGGATTGTGGAGTCGCCAGGTGGAAAGTTCAGAGTTTTTTCAAAGGAGTACACTATCCACCACAGTGTTTGTGAAACATTCCTTTCAAGGATATCTCAAAACACAACAAACTCTAACCAGAGATTGACTGGGAGGGCATTCACCAGATATGTCACCCCCAAAAGAGGATGAGACCCGGAGGCTACCTGGCCCTTTCCAGACTCTGTCTAAGAGTATAAAGTAAAACACATCAAAGACGTACAAAAGATATCAAAACTAGTGTTTTACTACCAATCTGAAATGTTTTTGGTATTTTCTAAATTGCTTTTATTTTTGGTTCAGAAGAATATCCTAACTTTGCCTCAAAACTTAGCTACGTTTATGAAACAAAGACAGTCTATCCTTATGGCTAAGCTAGCTGATTTTCCAGGGTTAGATAAAAACTCGAAAGAATCCTAGGACTGACCTAGTTTGTCACTGATTCAATTGAGTTTCATCTTAATTACCATTTCTTGGTAGTGCTTGAAAAGGCTGCTTTTGACTCTCAAAATGTTATGAAGATTCTGGGTAAGGGTACCCAGCGGAGTCGCCAGAAATGTTAGCTTCTGGTGGCTCAGCTGCAAAATAGAACAATTGTCATGGAACCAGAGATTCTGGGTTAAAGTTTCCCCAGTGGAGTTGCCAGAAATGTTAGGTCTCTGTAATTTATTAGCAAGATTGGGAGAGTCCAATCACAGAGTTAACATCATTTCAACCAAACTTTGGGATTCTAGGATCTAGCCCTCCTGAATCCGGAGAGGGATCTCTCCAATATGTTCAAAGATGGATATTGTCTTTGAAAAGCTTAAGGTAATGATATTAGGCTAGTTATGAAGGCCAAGGGTTTTGTTTTGTTTTGGATGGTTGAGCATGAAATGTTACTTGAGGGGAAAGTCCTAAGTGCAAAGTTTCAAAAGTGAGAAGTTGCGAGCAAATAGAACAGTTTTGGCAGATAGATAGATATAACGCTGGTTTTTAGTCCATTGGGCTATGGAGTCATATCTGGGCTTGAATTGAACAACAACATCAAGTGTGATCCAAGGGGCTAGTCATCTATGTCTAAGGATCTCTTTAAATTTTGATTTATGGAATGGAGTGATACATCAAGAAGGGGAATTAAACAGATGCAGAACGAAGAGCAGCTTAGGATCTGATAAGTACTTTTAAACCCGTCAGCCTTTGACAAACATTTTAAGAAGGACACGAAAGCGAGACTAGGATGCAGTAGTAGTTTTAAACCAACTTGACCTTGACAAACATTTTAAGAAGGACACGAAAGCAGACTAGGATCTGGTAAGTACTTTTAAACCAACCAGCCTTTGACACACTTCCAATAGAAAATATACAAAACAAAGGGAAACACAACGATAACACAGAATGGTCTAAGATCTAGCAAGTGCTTCTAAACTAGCCAACTTTTAACACATTCCAAGGGAAACAATCTGTTAGTTATGTAGACAAGTCTGGGACCAGGGCTAACCATATCTTCCTTCAGTTCATCATCACATAACATATACTGAAAGTAACGTTCAGAAATAATATTCAGCTAGGACGATAAAATGAGGGAACGCCGGCATTCTCATGCCTAAACTGAATTAAGTCATTCCTGAATAACACAGATTGGAAGAAAACATTCAAATAAAGATTTCTCAGCCAGAGAAGGTTACTGATATACAGCAGGTCCTAACCCTGTTTAAACTGTTCTTTACAATGGAGAATGAAACAACATGAAAACAAAAATAAAACAACAAGTTACAAATGAGAATAACATCACCGTCAATATAGATCAGGATCCCATGAAACAACTTTTATATTGATGTCAAACCAGCTACAAACTTCAAGTCCAATGTTTCAGTTCAGCAATCATCTTCACTATTCAACCTAACTACTCTAGCACAAACAGAGCTTCAAGGGCCAGTGAATACTATGTACAAATAGAAGTCTCAAGCTCAAGTGTATTTCAAAGTTCTGCAACCAACAACTCCTCATCTTATGTAGAAATACTTATAGGAAGATGAGGAGGTGAGATTTTAACAAAATATCTCAAGGATAGTTAATGCAGAGTGAAGACTTCTCGGCCCTTTGAGAGGCTCGAGGGAAAAATTTACAGGTGGATCACTACATTAACTGTTTCACAATAAATATCAAAGCTCGGGGAAGCTTTGTTTGACTTTGAGGCTCTGTGTCTGTTTTGGAATAAATCTGCAGATATTTATTCATTGGTTTCCTTGCAGAAATAACCTCTTGGCAATGCTGGAGGCAGATATTTCTTCGAGCAATAACTTCGGCCTCTGTTCTGAATGGTTCGAGGCAACAAGTGGCTCGGTGGTAGCTGAGGAATCAATTTGCCTCAAATGTCGCGGTGGAGGCTTTTTGTCTGATAAAACACTTTAGGTTTTTCCTTTAAACTGTGTTTTAGATTGGGGATTAGGCTTTTGATAACTGTCTTAGCCGTAATCCCCATAAAAACTGTCTTCAATCTTCATCTGTTGTGCTTTATTCTCAAAACTGATACTCTTTAACTGTGTTTGATTTAAAACAGTGTCTTGTCGATGTGCAGACCCGCACTGGGCTTTACGGCATCAATACTCATAGAGTACTGACGAGACATGGAATAGAGCCCCGTGAATGGCCTCTTTAAGATAGCCAGAAGGCACAGGAAACGTCTTTCCCATCCCTCGGCTTTCCTTCATTCTATAATGGAAAACCATTAAAACACCTGCAAAACACAACAACAGTTAAGAAATCCTGCGGGAATAGGTTAAAACTGCTTCGGATGGCGGGGGAGGAGCGTAGCCGTCGGATGAGGGCAGCCAACGGTGGAGATCTGCATAGAAAGGCAAAAAGGATAGCGGGAGAAGAATAAGGAGGAGCAATTTTGGACCGTCCGATCTGGACACGTGGACGGTCCAGATCTAATCGGAGGGTCTCAATCGGGGGTGGCACAAAAGGGGATGCGATTGAACTTCCAGTGCGATTAAGCGCTGGCCGTTGATCTGCAGATCAGATCGACGGCGGAAAACGAATCGGCGGGTTTTGAAATGGGGGTAGGACTTGCGATCGGAGGGAATAAGGGCCGTTGGATATGCAGGAAATGGACGGCCCAGATTTAATCAGAGGATCGCAATCGGGGAGGCTACAAAACAACATGCGATTGAAACTTTGCGATTGAGCCCTTTGCGATTGAGCGCTGGCCGTTGATCTGAGGACCAGATCGACGACGGGGAATGAATCGGAGGTAATCGCAAGGGGGTGAAACATTGCGATGCGATTTTGCGCGGACCGTTGGATCAAGTATTAGATCAACGGTCAAGAATAAATCGGAGGGAGAGCAGAATCGGAAGATCAGAGGTATGGACTGCGATTGATCGGAGGGCACATTTGAAGCATTGCGATTGCGATCGGGCGGGGGGCTGCGATTAGCGCTCCACCATCAGATCTCCGCGGAAGATCAACGGTGCGGAACGCATTGCCAGACTTATTGTTATAAATAAATTGCATCGGAGTTTCGACTATTTACAAAGGATTTGTGCACCCGCCCGACTTCCGATTGCGATTAGCGCTTGGGACTTAAGCGCTTGGTCCCAGCGCCGGGGCATGTGCGGGGAAGTGGTTTGAAAGGGGCTAGCGGGAGGGGGCTTATGCCTATATTAAGGTCGGAAAGTGGGTTTTGGCCTTTTTAAATGGAATTTGAAGGCCGAGGAAAGGAACGATAGAGGGGTAAGGGAAGAAAATGGCCAACAGAGGTTAGGGGAAAGATTTTAAAGGGGATTCTGGGGGTTCGGCACAACTCAACCAGAAGTTTTAAACCATGTCAGGAGGATTTTCACGAATGGAGGGAGAAACTTATGAAAAGTAGGGAAATAATATGGAGAAAAGGGGGGGTAAATGAAGGTTAGTTATGAGTGGGAGAAAGGGGAAAAATGATGGTTTCTTCAGCAGTTTCTTACAGGAAATCAGCAGAATTAATAGGAAAAGTAATGAAGATTTTGGACAGAGGCATGAGGCCTATAAGGAGTCTTCAAGAGCCAACAAATTTTAGTAATGAAAAATTGTTCCTTGAAGGCTCAAAACAGATTTAGCCACCTTTTGGTATAACAAAATATTATAGGTGGCTAACAACCTCCAGACACAAACACGAATGAGCCTTGTGAAAATGTACTCCTCTAACTGACCCACCGTGATCATAAAATCTATCAGTGTTCCCATCTAAAAATGCCATAAATGAATAAACTCACTATGAACACTAGCCATGATCCATGAAATTTTCGCATAAAATCTCAACCCCTTTACCCAGTTACTTTGGGACTCAAATTTGGTCGACATTGCAAACGATATTCCTTCCGTTGCAGAGTATGAATTAGCTACGAAATACAAATTTGATGTCTCCCTCTTTGAGAGATTGATAAGTGGTGGGATCAAACATGTGATCTTAAGATGCCAAAGAAGAATGAAGGCCACAATTTCAAGATTAATAATTGATATCTATCCCACATTGCATGACCACTCTAGCGTATAAATCAAGTATGAAAGCATCAAAGGAATTAGAAATGATGTTTTTTCATAGATCATCAGGGCATGGAGTGCCATATCTCGAATATCAATGGTAAGAAGCAGACGACTGTGGGAATATTCAAGATATGTAGTGCCCATCCTTATGACATCTTTGAAGGATCTGCAAACCAAAATTCTAGAGATAATGTTGCAGAAGGAATCCTTCACATCTTGGAACACCAAGCATGTATTCGATTTCCTTATGGAATCCTTAAGAAATCTACCAAAAAAAACTTCAATTTTCAGACATAGTACAATAGGAGGCATCCTTCAGATCTTGGAAAGCTACGAATCTCTCTAATGATACTTGAGGCGACGACAACAACGATTCTTGAGGCACAGTGGGAAAACATTTCATGTTAAACTGAAACCTTCTGTCTTGAGGCACAATGGGCAAGATATTCATGTTAATATGAAACCCTCTGAAGCATAATAGAGGAATAATAAAGACTCCAATTCAATGTCATATAGGGCTTCACTGACGAGCGGGAGGAGAAAGGTACAACCAATGAGTCTTCCATACCGTGTTAGTGGAGAGGTGCAAAGCGGGTAGGGAAAACATCTGCTGAAAGCAAGAAGTATAGATGGAAAATGGAAAATTTCCATTGGTTGGAGGGACAAACATATGGCAAAAATTTAATTGGTTAGAAGGGAGAAATTCAAGTTCTCTCATTGGCTGGGGTAAATAGTGTTTTCCCACCACAAGCCAACAAAGAAAATGCCTTTCAGTGTAGTTAGTCATAGAAAAATCAAGTACCAAATATGTCACAATCACAAAAAATACCATCATCAATGAGTATGGTAAGTTCATTAAAGTAACTCATATTTTCATATATAGGGATTTTTATAGTAGTTGTTATATTGCTTTTAATTTTGGTCAAAATAAATACTTTTGAAATTTTTAAATATATTTTTTGGAGTTTATTAAAATTTTGAAAAATAAAATATTAAATTGAATATTTTGAAAATAAAAATTAAAAAATATTTTTTTAAATGTAATTTTTTTTCTAATTAATTTATGTTAGAGATAAAAATTATATCAAAAATTAAAAAATATAAAAATTTATATTTGTGAAGTGTTAGAATAATTTAGACTTTGTGATAATATTTAATACGGATTGGATCATTATATTTTTTTCATCCATCTTGATGCATTTAGAGTGGAAAAAGTGGCGGAATCAACTCACGGGACCATTTTTACTAGCGAGACCCAGTTTGGCAAAACATGGTAACTTCTGGGAGCGTTTTTAGTTATAAACTGAAGATTTTTGGGTAATTTTTTTTTTCTTTAGCTCCATACCTTTTCATGTTGTTCTACACACAGAGATTTTTCAATGATGGAAGAAGCACATCAATCAGAGTCCGTATGCAAAATTTATGTCACTCAAAATTTGGCCTTCTTGTTTTTTCACCTATAATTCGGAATAATGTCGTGTTGGCCCCATTATTCATGAAAAAGGGCCTAACCGCGTGATTGTGATGTAAAATACTTCATATCTTGGAAAGCTAGACATCTCTAATGATAATTGAGGCAACAACAACATCGGTTCTTGAGGCACAGTGCGCAAGCTTTTCATGTTAAGATGAAACCTTCTGTCTTGAGGCATAATGGGCAAGCTATTCATGTTAAGATGAAACCCTCTGAAGCATAATAGATGAATAGTAAAGAATCCAATTCAATGCGAGATAGGGCTTGACTAACCAGTAGGAGGAGAAAGGTACAAATAGCGAGTCCGTCAACCCGTGTCAGTGGAGAGCTGTAAAGAAGGTAAGGAAAACGTGTGTTGAAAGCAAGTAGGACCGATGGAAAATGGAAAATTTCCAATGGTTAGAGGGACAAATATATGGAAAAAATTTAATTGGTTAGAAGGGAGAAATTCAAGCTCTCCAATTTGTTGGGGTGAACAGTGTTTTCCCACCGCAAATCAACAAAGAAAACACCTTTCAGCGTAATTAGTCATAGAGAAATCAAGTACCACATATGTCACAATCACAAAAAATACCATCATCAATGAGTATGGTAAGTGCATTAAAGTAACTCATATTTTCATACATAGGGATTTTTATAGCAGTTGTTATATTGTTTTTAATTGTGGTAAAAATAAATAATTTTGAAAATTTTAAATATATTTTATGGAGTTTTTAAAAATTTTCAAAAATAAAATATTTAATTGAATATTTGGAAAATAAAATTAAAAAAAATATTTTATAAAATGTAATTTTTTTTTCTAATTAATTTATGTTAGAGATAAAAATTATATTAAAAATTAAAAAATATAAAAAAAATTTATTTGTGAAGTGTTAGAATAATTTAGACTTTGTGATAATATTTAATATGGATTGGATCATTATATTTTTTCTCATCCATATTGAAGCATTTAGAGTGGAAAATGTGGTGGAATCTGTTTGCCCCCCTTATGGAATTCTTGATAAGCAAGTTGGGGGCTAGATTGTTCTGGAGCCTCCAAGGAATGCCTTTCCCCTGAAAATTCATCCTCCTTGGAGTCTCTTTGTGCTAGGCCTAATATGCATCCTCTCTGATGATCCATTCTTCAAAGGGCATATTTTACCCCTCATTTCCTGCAAATACCACAATTCTCCCTTTCTTCCCCCCCAAGTTTCCCCCCTTCCTTATCCTCAAATTCCTCGAAACCCCCTTGAAATCCTTTCCCTGCCCCTATTTTGGCCTTTCCTACCCTTCTTTTCCCTATCGTTACCCCGGGCTGGCCCCAAATTGCATTGAAAATGAGTAAAAATACATACATTTCACATATGAGGCCTTAGCTCCTTCTCCATTAGCTTCCGCACCTTTTCTATAAGACCCGGCGCCGTGACCAAAGCTTTTCCCCTGCGGAGGCTCTTCTCCATCCGTAGAGTCAAACCATGGAGCCCCCGCAGTTGACTCCTCGGGATATGGGGCGACTCAAATCAACGGTTGTTATTCAATACGGGGGGTCACTCCAGATTTCCCGTGCCCGTACACCTTGGCCCCTCGCAGTTAATCTCCGCCATCCGTTAAAGACCAGATCCAACGGCGCGGAGCACGCCCGAAATGGTGGACCCCTCTTCCTTTCGCGGTTCTAAAATCCACATGATTTATTCCGCACCACCGTTGAGCGCTGAGTGGTTTTCCCTGGACACCCAGCGATTCCACTCAGCTCCTGCCACGCGTCCCCCTCACTGTTCCGAAACC
This sequence comes from Pinus albicaulis, assembly GCA_034641835.2. NCBI lineage: Eukaryota > Viridiplantae > Streptophyta > Pinopsida > Pinales > Pinaceae > Pinus > Pinus albicaulis. The sequence continues at coordinate 969,301,099 of CM076570.1, read as the reverse complement.
ACCCCCATTTCACGCATTAATTTCCGATACGAGACGCCCAGCGGAATTGTTATGAGCCGTTAGATTTGGTGAAGCCTATCCAAGGGCTGTCATTCATCAAAACTGCGCACGGGATAAGCCATCCCCACCGTACCCTTGGCCCGCTGTCTGTCCACCTAGGTGTGTTTTCTGCCATTGATTCCCTTTGGGATTGACGACCTAGATTTTTCCTCCACTGTTGACTGTTCTCCTATCCCCCCGTCACGCTACGTCACCTCCACGTGTCCTTGTCGTACGCCCGCATGTCTCACTGCATATATTTGTTTCCGAAGTCATTTTTACGTGGTTTTCCCATGCAAACTATTTTCTCTGCGCATCCACCTCCCATATTTCATCGCTTCACTGTGTTTTTTCGCCATGTCCCCACCTGCACGTCCGTTTCATCCATCCATATCCCCGCCACCCTCGTCCATGGATTTCTTCACAGTTTTCATGTTCTTGCAGGGATATAAAGAAAGAATGGCCGCCATGATAAACTTCTATGCTACCAGGACAACCAAATCCGAGGAAGATCATCCACAGCGGCTGAATTTATGAACAAGGGCCCGGGAAGGTGGAGATGAGATGTTTATTAAAGGAACAGAGTTCGAACTCTGTAAAAAATCTCCCATCACCATTAAAACCCGAGCTGCCCTGTCAGAAGCAAATGGAGCGGCAGAGTGTTTCAGTGCAGAGAAAAAGGGAGATTAAAGCGAGCTTATGAAGATCTGGAGCTTTTAATATGAAGTTTAGAGGGCAAGGCAGCAGTTTGAAGACCCCGAGGATCGATCCAAAGATCCGGAGCGCAGGCAAAAGGTAACATCAGGGTTTATTAGTCAGCAGAATGTTTTCCTTCAGCAAGTACAGGGCGTCCATACTGCTTTTATTACACACCGTGTCCCTGAGAAGATTTCCACTCTAGCTACAGTTCAAAAGCAGTCAGACATTTATGAGACAGACCTTTCTAGCAGTTTATTTCATTTTTTGTTCAAATCACCCTGGAGTACAACAAGCCAAAAGGTCAAGATAATATCCAAAGCAGATCATTCTTTCACAAGGAAAGTGACAGAGATTAAATACATAGCAGGTCCAGCAGAATGAGTTCTGGCCCTGCATCCATTGTTGTGTTTAATGATACATTTAATTTTCACCTACTCCTTCAGTCGATCTTAGGCTCACCCTTTGCTATAAAGCACAGAAGGAAACATTGTAATGGTTGTTGATGAGATATCAGTGAAATGCAAGTATTTTCCTCTTAAGACAAGTTCTCTGTGTATATTGTAAGATAGGCTGAGATTCGATGTATTCAGACTGAATGTTCAAGATGGGGGCAATGATGTACCTGATTGGTGTTGTTTTAATATGACAAGCATGTTTCTTTGGATCCTGATCTAAAGCAGCTGGTGATGTTTCCTCTTTCTCTGTATTTGTGATTGACTTTCTCTTATGTTATGTTCCGTTTCATTTCATTTCTGCTGGTAGGCAACATAAGTATAACATAGGATTCACCCTTATTAGGTGCCCTATGTTTCCTGCTCTCCCCACCTCAATGTTTTTTGCTTATATGTGTATCTGAATGTTGATTTCAATTGATTTAACCAGTGTAGTGGATGATATTGCCTGCTCTCTGATGTATGAATTGATGAAGTCCATGTTTAGATGTTCTTGGTAGGATTTAGCTGGAAGGTTTGGGAACACTGGGGATTAGTGTTAGCCCTGTCCACTAGGATCCTTGCACGACCATCTAGCCTTTCTAAGATCCCTTGTATTACCTCTAACTATGTCCAAGCAGGTCTGGAGTTAAATGACCTCTGACCTGATCTATAGAAAGAGTTGGTTGGTTCTCCTCCTTTCATTTTCCATCCTTAATTTCCCATTCCAAATATCTCCTCTAAGATCCAAATGCTCTAGATGACTAGCCCAACTGAAAGCTTGCACATTGAACACAAGTAAACCCTTTCTTGACTCCATCGCCCAATGGCCTTGATGTTCTCTGAGTTATCTACCTTTGCCTAGCTTCCCTTTTGCTCATCCTTGTCTTGTATTGGACACTTCTTTCCTGATTCCCAACAACCAAACTCAATCAAACAAACAAACCCTGAGCCCCATAACTAGCCTAACATTGAAACATTGAGCCTCAAAGACATATGCTTTGGAAAATATAGAGAGATCCCTCTCTAGACCTAGGAGGGCTAGATCCTAAGGTCCCAAAGTGGTTCTGATGTTGTCTCATCTTTTGGTCTTGCCAATCTGGCCAAAACATGGGAACCCCAACATAATGGCGACCATACTGGGGACTTTCTGAGTACTTTCATCTTAATACATCTCCAAACCTCAGAAAACCTAGAATCTCTGGTTAGGTTGGTAGTAAAACACTTATCCTTCCCATTCCACTTACCTCTTGTGTGTTTTACCCCATACTCTTAGACAGAGCCTGGAAAGGGCCAGGTAGCCTCCGGATCTCATCCTCTTCTTTGAGGTGACATATCTAGTAAATGCCCTCCCAGTCAATCTCTGGTTAGAGTTTGCTGTGTTTAGTGGGATATCCTTGAAAAGGGATATTTCATCAGCACTGTGGTGGACAGTGTATCCCCTGAAATACCTTAAACCTTTCCACCTGGCGACTCCATAGCTCCTAAACGTTAAAAGACTCCACTGGTGATCAATAGGCTTGCTGATCATCTTGGTTTCGCATCAGACTCCACTGGGAGACCAGACCCGAAACATCATGAAGACTCCGCTGGGAGACCAGCCCTGAGACAATATCAACCACAATAGAAGTAACAAGTAGGGTTAAGCTGCTTAGTTCAAGAACAACATTCTGGCTCACAGAACCATTCATACGAGAGCTTGCCCTGATCCAAACCCACCTGAAATAGTTGATAATCCTGAGAAAATCCTCAAGAGAACACCTGTAAGTAGGAGATCAACTATTTCCAGCAACATTCATAGAGCTAATTCTACACCAGAAGATCTTGCAGCTCTATTAGACCCTTTCTTCAACCTAGACCTTCAAAACAGATTACCTAGAACTAGGTCATTCAGTGTTTCAGACCAGCCAGACCCTAGGGACAGAGAAACCCCTCCATCTACACCACTTGATATACACTTTGTCCAAAACGCGGGGTTGTCTCACCCTAGATCTTCTCAACAAGCCTCTGCTGGTATTAATATCCCTGTCATCCATATACCAGCTGCTCAGGTTAATCTTTTACCTCATCAGAACATCACAATGGCAGCCTGGTATGCACCTCTAGTTCTACCTCAGCCTCTTATCCCCCTGCCAAATGACTATCAATCAAAAATCCCTCACTTCACTGCCAAAGAATCCATCATAGCCCAGGCACATGTAGATAAAATGGAAGACTCTTTTGACTATATGGAAATTGATGATGAAACAGTCAAAATGAGAATCTTTGCTCAGAGCCTGGGGGGCGATGTAAATAAATGGTTCAAAGGTTTACCCCCTGGCAGTATCCAAGATCTTCCTGCATTATATCAAACCTTCATTAACAAATGGGAAGTTAGAGCCAACCCTCGCCAGCTCCTGGCAGAATACATGTCCCTTAAGAGGAACGTAGGAGAGAGTGTACATGATTACACAACAAGATTCAATAACATTTATAACGCTCTCCCCCCACATATGAAACCTCCACAAGGCATGGCCCTAGCAAAATATCCCGAAGGCTTTGATGCTGACATGGCCTATGAGCTTAGAGATAAAGAATACGCCACACTAGAGGACATGCAAAAAGGAGCAGTTAACATAGAGGCAAACTTGATTGAAAAGAGATCAAGACTGAGAGCTGAGAAGAGGGTAACATATAGGGATGACAATGTAGCTTCCACCTCTGATCCAAAATATGATAGATTATTTAAAAATGTGGATAAGCTACAACAAATGATGGAGAAAATGGTTGTCACAGTTAGTAACCAAAACAGAAATCAAAACCAGAACCAGAACTTTAGAAGAAACAACAATGCCACTCCCAACAGACAGAAAGAATCAGATCAACAAGTTATTCCCCCTTTCCAAAACTTTCTAGATGAGGGTGAGGGAATCATAGAAGAGTCTGAAGGGAATGCAATAAACATGTTTGAAACAGAAGACTCAATCCTAAATTATGATTCAGAAGAAGACCAGCCCTCCACCCCTGGTTGCGATGAGGAGTATTTTGAGTCTGAGGATTATATATTAGGATTTGAAAATGCCATGTTGCAAGTCAGGGAACAATATGAAATTAGGATCAAGAAAAACCAAGATACTCCCAAAGCCAAGACTCCTGAGATTACAATCCAGAAAAAGCCTGACAAAACCTCTAAAGCAACTGCTGAGAATTCCAAATCAGCAGCTGAAGGTTATGGAAAAGACAAAGAAAAAGACAACCAAAACACTGAAAAACAAGGTCAACCAACCAGCAGTACTAGCACCACAGTTAGTGCTCCTGATACAACAGTTCCCAACCCTGTACATAGTGAAAAATCACAAACTGATTCAACTACTAAGGTAGTAACAAATAAGACAGAGTTGAACATTCCAAAGACCCAGTCCACTTTCAATTTAGAGAGTGAGATTGCGAAAATTAAAATCTCTGTACCATTATCTGAGTTGGCCACTCAGGATATCTATAAAGGCCAGATTTTGAAAGCATTAAATCTGAGTGTAAATAGTGACACTGTAAATCTGACTGATGATCAACTCGCCCTGGTTTTTGGTCCAAAGATTGAGGGAAAGTTTCAGGAAGGGGTAGTTCCACCCTTTTATATCAGTCTCAACATTCATGACAAGATCTTTCACAATGCAATGCATGATTCTGGAGCGTCTCACAACTTAATGCCCAAGGTAGTGATGGAGAGGGTAGGCCTAGAAATCACCAGACCCTACAAAGACTTATATTCATTTGAATCTAGTAGAGTAAAATGCCTAGGCCTCATCAAAGACTTATGTGTGAGTTTAACCCAGATTCCTGCTAAATGTATGGTCATGGATGTTGTGGTGGCAGATGTGCCACCTAAGTATGGCATGCTATTATCAAGATCATGGGGAGCCAAACTGCAAGGGACAATGCAGATGGATGGTTCATATGCCACCATCCCTATATTCGGCCAGCTTAGAAGACTGTATAGAGAATCTCAAATGAAATTCCTAGTCAGTAGCCCCGAGAAACCTGAAAACTCACCACTATACTCTGTACATACAGATCTAGACTCTTTCATTCTCTACAATGACCAACCCTTAGAAGAGCGAAGATCAGAAAATGGAGATACAAACGTAGAGCCCATGGATTTCAACATAATGGCTACTCTAGAAGAATACGATGAAGGAGACCATGGGAAAAATGCAGAAAACGTAACTCTGAGTGAACCAGAAATAAAATCAAAATGCAGTCAGCTGATCAGTCACCCTGTTCGAACTGATACCCTACATGAAAAACAAAATAACCCCTCTCCTAGTACAGACCTTACAACTCAACATAATGGCGAACCCAGCTGTAGGGGAGGGGATGAAAACGAATTAAACAAAGAACCCCTGTGGGAAATGAATTTCGATGGGTCCTGTACTAGGCAAAATGCTGGAGCAGGGTTATGGATACGTAACACAGAGAGTAACCACACGGAGAGTCATGCTGTCAATCTGCATTTCAAATGTACAAATAACATTGCAGAATATGAGGCTCTCATTTTGGGCTTGAATCTGTTGAAGAAATTAGGAGCCCGTAGGATAGCTGTACAAGGAGACTCAGAGTTAGTTATAAAACAGGTGAATGGTGAGTATTCAACAAAACATCCCAGACTAAGAGCATATAGGAATGACACTCTGGATCTGTTGAGAACATTCGTTGAATATAAATTAGTGTTCATTCCTAGGGGTTAAAACGTTGTTGCTAATGGATTAGCTTGCCTAGCTAGTTCGTATCCTAAGGCCCCCAATGACTAACAGATCATCATCTAGACCAAATTCAGACCTGCGGTGCCAGACAATGAAAAATACTGGCAGGGTTTCGAAGGAGACAAACAGATTGAGGATTTCCTGATAGGCAGAAATGAGTTTGAATTTTCTGATTCAGAATCCAAATCTGATAGCTTCTTCCTAGATGAATATTCCTCAGATGAGGAAGAAACACCCTGTAACGTAGAAACTCCCTGTAACATAGCAATAAATCTTTTTTCTGATAAAACTGGAAATTTTAACGAAAATAGTGAAAACGTAGAAAACGAAGAGGTTGGGGTATTGCAGGCCAAAGACAAGAATATACCCAGAGGCCTGGCACCCTTAGAGGACCTTTTTGACTTTGACGATGTAGCCAAAAGGCCTACTATTGAACATGCAGATTCAGATGTCGAAGAATGTAACATAGGCACTGAAGATAGACCCAAAATGATTAAACTGGCTAAGTTTATACCTGCAGACATGAAGAAGAAATACATTGAATTGTTTAAGGAGTTCATTGATGTGTTTGCATGGAGCTATGAAGACTTGAAAGCCTACGACACCAACATCATACAACACAAGATACCACTAAAGGAAAATCAGAAGCCTTTCAGACAAAAACTCCATAGGATTAATCCAAAACATTTGCCTGCAGTAGAGAAGGAAATTAAAAAGATGTATGAAGCAGGCATAATAGTCCCTGTAAGGTTTTCTGATTGGGTGTCAAACTTAGTGGCTGTAAGGAAGAAAACAGGTGAGATTAGACTATGCATAGACTTTAGGAACCTCAACAGAGCCTCCTTGAAAGACAACTACCCTTTGCCTAGAATGGAACATATCCTTCAGAAGGTAGTAGGCTCTAAAGGAATCTCCCTGCTTGATGGCTTTTCAGGATATAATCAAGTTCTGGTACTCCCAGAAGATCAACTCAAAACAGCCTTTACCACTCCATGGGGCACCTTCATGTATGTGAAAATTCCCTTTGGATTGATGAATGCTGGAGCTACCTTCCAGAGAGCAATGGATATTTCTTTCTCAGATGAGATTGGACACTTCATAGTTATCTACTTGGATGACTTGACTGTCTTTTCTAAAACTGAAGAAGAACACTTAAAACATCTGAGGAAAGTTTTCAAAAAATGTAGAAGGTATGGTCTGTCCCTAAACCCCAAGAAAACTGTTTTTGGGCTGCAAGAAGGTAAACTTCTTGGCCACATTATATCTGAGAAAGGGATTAGGATAGACCCACAGCGAGTTGAGGGAATACTTCAAATTACACATCCAAGAAACATCAGGGAATTACAGTCCTTCATTGGGAAAATCAACTTCCTTAGGAGGTTCATTCCCAACCTTGCTGAGCACCTTAGAAAAATGACTGAAATGCTAAAGAAAGGTGCAGGTATTAAGTGGACTGTTGAAGCCAAGAAATATTTTGAATCGGTAAAACTTGCACTCACTCAGGCCCCTATCCTTATCAGCCCTGACTTCTCAAAAGATTTTCTGATCTTTTCATTTGCTTCCCAACACACCATAGCTGCAGTTTTGCTGCAGAAAAATTAAGAAGGTAATGAACAGCCTATAGCTTTCTTCAGTAAAGCCTTAAGAGATGCACCCTTAAAGTACAACATCATGGAAAAGCAAGCCTATGCTCTGATTAAGGCCTTAAAATACTTTAGGGTGTACATTCTGCATTCTCACACCATTGCCTATGTGCCAAATATAGTGGTTAAGCATATCTTGTCCCAAGACCTTGATGGGAAAAGGGGAAAATGGATTGCTACCATCTTGGAATACGACCTTGAAATAAAACCCACTAAGCTGATCAAAGGTCAAGGCTTGGCCCAGTTAATGGCTGAATCAAACTTGCAGGCCCTTGACATTAACATGATAAATGCCCTAGATGAGCAGGAAGGATTGCCCCATCCGACTGTTGAGGAGCAGTTTCAGAACTCTCCTTCCTCCATGTGCTCACTAACCTCAATGCCCCTCCACAACTGTCCAAAACAAAGGCCAGATTCATAAAACTCAAAGCTCGAAATTACTGCATTATGAATGAGAGGCTATATTGGAAAAATCCAACTGGCCTATTGCTGAAATGTTTGTCTGAAACTGAAGTGGAGAAAATCAAACAAGAATTCCATGCTGGGGAATGTGGAGGTCACATGAGTTGGAAAACCACCGCAAATAAGATACTCAGGGCTGGTTACTATTGGCCTACCCTCTTCAGCGATGTTCATAAAATGATACTTGCCTGCCATAAGTGTCATATTTTTGAGGGCAAAAGAAAACTTCTCCCTCTTCCCCTACAACCCATCACCGTTGAAGGTCCCTTCCTGCAATGGGGCCTAGAATTTATTGGGGAAATTCACCCTGCCTCCTCTGGACAACATAAATGGATCCTAACCACTACAGATTACTTCACTAAATGGATAGAGGCTATACCCACTAGGAGTGCCACTGACTCTGTTATCATTAGGTTCCTAGAAGGCCATATTCTCTCTCGATTCGGTTGTCCAAGGAAGATAATCACTGACAATGCTGCTGCTTTCGGATCCAAGAGAATGATTGATTTCTGTCACAGGTACCATATCATGCTTGGTCATTCAACTACCTATTACCCTCAAGGTAATGGCTTGGCTGAATCATCAAACAAGAGCTTAGTGACAATCATCAAAAAGCTATTAGAGGAGAACAAGAAATCTTGGCACAACAAGTTGGTACATGCCTTATGGGCTGATAGGCTCAACACAAAGAAATCCATTGGCATATCACCATTCCAACTTTTTTATGGTACAGAAGAAGTTTTTCCTACCAGCCTTGGGATACCGGTGGTAAAGCTGGTCCAAGAGATTTAGGCAGAGGAGAATATCATGATAAGGAGAATTAATGAAACCATCCATCTTCAGCAAACAAGGGAGCAGGTTTATAATAGAGCTATCAGAGTCCAAGAAAACATAAAAAGGCAGTTTGACAAAAGAACCAAAGCTTCAAATTTCAAAATTGGTGACAAGGTTCTAAAATGGGATTCAAGAAGAGAGGACAAAGGTAAACATGGCAAATTTGACAGCTTATGGTAGGGTCCATATATCGTACAAGCCACTGTGGGTCCTAATGCGTTTTTTCTGCGAGAACTTGATGGCACAGAATTGTTTGGGGGTCCTATCAATGGCAGGATGCTCAAACATTACTTCTATTGATTTTCCATTTCCAGTTTCATCTCCATTGTACATACCATTGCAAGTTTTCATTTTCGTAAAAAGAGAAAATGTTCCAAAAACATAATGAAAAGAGAGGCTCAGACATGCTCAAAACATGAACCTCTGAAGTAAAATCATGGCTCAAACCTGATCAAAATCCGAGCCAAAGGAAGCAGAATAGCTGGTCCTAATAAGCTCAGAATCTGGATCAGCAGCGAAAGAAGAATTAGCTCTAACATGTTTAAAACCAGAGCTGAAAATCAAGGGAAAAGGTGGCTCAAATATGCTCAAAATCTGAGTCACAAAAAGAAAGAAGGATATATCAGAACTGCAGATTTCATGCCTTCACAGTTTTGTTTTCAAGATTTCACTCCAGCAAGTCAGACAGTCTAATCATGTCTTGGCTGTTTTAAATTTCATGTCTTAGAAAGTAGGTGAAGAAACCTGTTGGACAGTTTAATCCCAGCAGGTATTAGCTTAGGTAGAGAATCATATGAGATCAACAGTCTAATCTGGTCTCATGGAGCAATAAGTGTAGATTTAGAATAGGTTTGTTTTTTGTTTTCAAAATAAAATGATGTAAATGGTCTGCTAGCTCAAATGCACCCTAAAAGAAGAGAAGATGTTAGAACTGTAGTCTGGGTAGGTATATTAGTTGCGAAATATTTCTGCTGATGCTTCAATCATATGGTGGCAGCTGAAATCAAAGAAGAAAGATGGCTTATGACAGTAGGCAACTGGCCTTTTCCAAAGATCATATCTGGTTTCTTGACTCCTCCAAGGAGAAGCCATCCCCAGGTGGAGCCACTGTTAGCCCCCCTTATGGAATTCTTGACAAGCAAGCTGGGGGCTAGATTGTTCTGGAGCCTCCAAGGAATGCCTTTCCCCTGAAAATTCATCCTCCTTGGAGAATCTTTATGCTAGGCCTAATATGCATCCTCTCTGATGATCCATTCTTCAAAGGGCATATTTTACCCCTCATATCCCTGCAAATACCACAATTCTCCCTTTCTTCCCCCCCAAGTTTCCCCCCTTCCTTATCCTCAAATTCCTCGAAACCCCCTTGAAATCCTTTCCTTGCCCCTATTTTGGCCTTTCCTACCCTTCTTTGCCCTATCATTACCCTGGGCTGGCCCCAAATTGCATTGAAAATGAGTAAAAATACATACATTTCACATATGAGGCCTTAGCCCCTTCTCCATTAGCCTCCACACCTTTTTCTATAAGACCCGGCGCCGTGACCAAAGCTTTTCCCCTGCGGAGGCTCTTCTCCATCCGTAGAGTCAAACCATGGGGCCCCCACAGTTGACTCCTCGGGATATGGGGCGACTCAAATCAACGGTTGTTATTCACTACGGGGGGTCGCTCGAGATTTCCCGTGTTCGTACACCTTGGCCCCCCGCAGTTAATCTCCGCCATCCGTTAAATACCAGATCCAACGACGTGGAGCATGCCCGAAATGGTGGACCCCTCTTCCTTTCGCGGTTTTAAAATCCACACGGTTTATTCCGCACCACCGTTGAGCGCTGAGTGGTTTTCCCTGGACACCCAGCGATTCCACTCAGCTCCTGCCACGCGTCCCCCTCACTGTTCCGAAACCACCCCCATTTCGCGCATTAACTTCTGGTACGAGACGCCCAGCAAAATTGTTATGAGCCGTCAGATCTGGTGAAGCCTATCCAAGGGCTGTCATTCATCAAAATTGCGCACGGGATAAGACATCCCCACCGTACCCTTGGCCCGCTGTCTGTCCACCCCGGTGTGTTTTCCGCCGTTGATTCCCTTTGGGATTGACGGCCCAGATTTGTCCTCCACTGTTGACTGTTCTCCTATCCCCCGTCACGCTACGTCACCTCCACGTGTCCTTGTCGTACGCCCACATGTCTCACTGCATATATTTGTTTCCGAAGTCATTTTTACGTGGTTTTCCCATGCAAACTATTTTCGCTGCGCATCCACCTCCCATATTTCATCGCTTCACTGTGTTTTTTCACCATGTCCCCACCTGCACGTCCGTTTCATCCATCCATATCCCCGCCACCCTCGTCCATGGATTTCTTCACATTTTTCGTGTTCTTGCAGGGATATAAAGAAAGAATGGCCGCCATGATAAACTTCTATGCTACCAGGACAACCAAATCCGAGGAAGATCATCCACAACAGCTGAATTTATGAACAAGGGCCCGGGAAGGTGGAGATGAGATGTTTATTAAAGGAACAGAGTTTGAACTCTGTAAAAAATCTCCCATCACCATTAAAACCCGAGCTGCCCTGTTAGAAGCAAATGGAGCGGCAGAGTGTTTCAGTGCAGAGAAAAAGGGAGATTAAAGCGAGCTTATGAAGATCTGGAGCTTTTAATCCGAAGTTTAGAGGGCAAGGCAGTAGTTTGAAGACCCCGAGGATCGATCCAAAGATCCGGAGCGCAGGCAAAAGGTAACATTAGGGTTTGTTAGTCAGCAGAACGTTTTCCTTCAGCAAGTACATGGCGTCCATACTGCTTTTATTACACACCGTGTCCCTGAGAAAATTTCCACCCTAGCTACAGTTCAAAAGCATTCAGACATTTATGAGACAGACCTTTCTAGCAGTTTATTTCATTTTTTGTTCAAATCACCCTGGAGTACAACAAGCCAAAAGGTCAAGATCATATCCAAAGCAGATCATTCTTTCACAAGGAAGGTGACAGAGATTAAATACATAGCAGGTCCAGCAGAATGAGTTCCGGCCCTGCATCCATTGTTGTGTTTAATGATACATTTAATTTTCACCTAATCCTTCAGTCGATCTTAGGCTCACCCTTTGCTATAAAGCACAGAAGGAAACATTGCAATGGTTGTTGATGAGATATCAGTGAAATGCAAGTATTTTCCTCTTAAGACAAGTTCTCTGTGTATATTGTAAGATAGGCTGAGATTCGATGTATTCAGACTGAATGTTCAAGCTGGGGGCAATGATGTACCTGATTGGTGTTGTTTTAATATGACAAGCATGTTTCTTTGGATCCTGATCTAAAGCAGCTGGTGATGTTTCCTCTTTCTCTGTATTTGTGATTGACTTGCTCTTATGTTATGTTCCATTTCATTTCATTTGTGCTGGTAGGCAACAAAATTATAACATAGGATTCACCCTTGTTAGGTGCCCTATGTTTCCTTCTCTCCCCACCTCAATGTTTTCTGCTTATATGTGTATCTGAATGTTGATTTCAATTGATTTAACCAGTGTAGTGGATGATATTGCCTGCTCTCTGATGTATGAATTGATGAAGTCCATGTTTAGATGTTCTTGGTAGGATTTAGCTGGGAGGTTTGGGAACACTGGGGATTAGTGTTAGCCCTGTCCACTAGGATCTTTGCACGACCAGCTAGCCTTTCTAAGATCCCTTGTAATTGCCTCTGATTCTGTCCAAGCAGGCATGGAGTTAAATGACCTCTGACCTGATCTATAGACAGAATTAAATGGTTCTCCTCCTTTCATTTTCAGTCCTTAATGTTCCATTCCATCTTCTATCCTTTAAGATCCAGATGATTTAGATGACTTTCCCAACTGAAAGCTTGCACATTGAACACAAGTAAACCCTTTCTTTACTCCATTTCCCAATGGCCTTGATGTTCTCTGAGTTATCTACCTTTGCCTAGTTTACTCTATGCTCACCCTTGCCTTATATCGGACTCTTCTTTTCTGATTCCCAACAACCAAACTCAATCAAACAAACAAACCCTGAGCCCCATAACTAGCCTAACATTGAAAAATTGAGCCTCAAAGACATATGCTTTGGCAAATATAGAGAGATCCCTCTCTGGACCTAGGAGGGCTAGATCCTAAGGTCTGAAAGTGGTTCTATGTTGTCTCATCTTTTGGTCTTGCCAACCTGGCGAAAACATGGGAACCCCAACAGAATCAACACATGGAACAATTTTTAGTGACAAGACCTAGTTTGGTGAAGCAGGTTACCTTCCGAGAGCGTTTTTAGGCATCAACTGAAGTTTTTTGGGTAAAAATTTGTTGCTTTAGCTCCACATATTTTCATGTTGTTCTAAACACAGAGATATTTTCAACGATGGAAGAAGCGCGCCAATCAGAGTTTGTATGCAAAATTTATGTCACTCAAAAGTTGGCCTTCCTGTTTTTTCACCTATAATTCGGAATAATGTCGTGTCGGCCCCCATTATTCATGGAAAAGGGCCTAGCCACATGATTTTAATGTAAAAGACTCTAGTGTCTATATAGTAACTCTAGTCAAGAGTTGATGTAGTCAAACTTAACCACTAGTAGGCTGTTGGGTTGTGTTATAACTGGGCCACTAAGAGGAAGAGGCATTCCATTATTTCCAGACAATTTTGTTCCATAGTTGAGCAAAGTTAGCCAAGATAGATAGGAGATAGAGCACACAGGGAGGGTATGTGCACTGTAGTAGCCCACGTGCCACAGGGCTTACTTCTTTGTACTTGCAGCCATATTTCTGCTGAAATAGTTCCCCAGAGCATATTTTGTGTCTTGTGTGTGTGTGTGAGCTTATTTTGTCGTTTTATACTTTTCTGCATAATTTCCATTTGCATGCGTGCACTAATTACAGTTAAACTTACAAATATTAAAGATTAATAAAATTGTAATAGTGTAAAATTTCAAATTTCTAATATAATATTATCAGATAAGGTTGTGAAGAACTCTTGAGTGGAATATCCACTACAATTTACCGATCAATACCATAGGAGATAGAGCACAAAGGGAGGATTTGTGCACTGTAGCAACCCGTGCCACACGGCTTACTTCTTTGTACCTACAACCATATTTCTAGACAGAGAAAGAGAACGAAGCAACCTCACATTCCAACTTGGTTTTCTCCTGAAATAGTTCCCCAGAGCATATTTTGTGTCTTGTGTGTGTGTGAGCTTATTTTGTTGTTTTCTACTTTTCTGCATAGTTTCCATTTGCATGCATGCACTAATTATAGTTAAACTTACAAAAATTAAAGATTAATAAAATTGTAATATTGTAAAATTTCAAATTTCTAATATAATATTATCAGATAAGGCTGTGAAGAACTATCCAGTGGAATATCCACTACAATTTACCGATCAATACCATAGGCCAATACCAAATGCCCAAAAGCCATAACTCATTTCAAAATAAAAATATTTTATAAATAGCTTATTGGCCAACTCTCATAATAATTTAGGCTTTGTTACAATACCAATGCTTATCAATACTAAATGCCCAAAAACCTTAATTCATTTCAAAACAAAAAGTAGTTTGTAAATATTTTATTTTAATTTTATTTGATAATATTTTTAAAATCAAAACTTAATATTTACAACATAACAAGATTCTTAACCATAGATATTTACCCCATTTTACCATGGCTATTATTAACTTGTAAATATTCCTTGTTATAATATCATAGGCCAGTACCATGACTTATCAATACCACTTCCCCAAAACCATAACTCATTTCAAAATCAAAATATTTTATAACATTTTTATACCTGTTATTGTTTTATCTCTAGCTATTGCCAATCTATTATATACATATATATTCTCATAATCTGGTTATAAATAAAAATTATGATCTTACAAAAGATTATTATGAGAAGCTTTGCTAAATTTTATATTAGTATATAATATTATATTAATGTAAAAGATTATATATATATATATATATATATATATATATATATATATATATATAATCAATTATTTTTTTGTATAAGAGGCAATTACTGTGCATATTATATTTGTTTTGTCAAGTGATATTGGAAATTATTAAAGGAGGAGAATTTTTTATTATTAAAAGATAATGAAAATCAACAAGAATGTGGAAATTTCTATAAAAATTTATTTTCCAAGTGATAAGGAACCCAGTAAAATGAAGAGATAATGGAAATTAACAAAGTAGTGGAAATTTTTTTAGTGAAGAGAAAATGAAAATTAACAATGCAGTGAAAGTCTTTACACAAATACTTTACATAACACAATTTAATTCAAGAAGCATTAGCTAAATTGATTAATGCCATATACTTTACATAACACAATTTAATTCAAGAAACTATAAAGATTAGCTAAATTAACTAGGCTCATGATTAAGGGTTTAATTCTCTCAATATTTTCAAGATCAAGAAATTAATCCGATAGAAAATGATCCCTTAACATTAACATATATAGTATAAATATACCATAAACTTAATAATCTATATTATACTTATGAAAAAAAATACAATTTAATTAAAAAAAATAAAATATACATATCCAAACATCCCAACCATTTTTTAAATCACTTATTCATATTTTAAATAATAAAAATGCCCAGTTCATAAAATTCTTTATCATCCAAATTAAATCACACAAATTTTTAAACCTTGAATTCATATTTTAAATAATAAAAATGATCAATTCATAAAAAAATAAATTATCACCCAATTTAAATCTAAAATAAAAATACAACAAAGCCATCTAAGAAAAAAAGGGCGGGATAAGAAGGGAGGACCCAGAAATGGCACTATTCCAGGAAGTTATACATGATCTGCGGTTAGTGGATATCCCAACTGCGAATGGAAAATACACCTGGAACAATCGCAGAGGAGAGCAGCATCAGATTGCCTCCAGGTTGGATCGATTTTTAGCGACTGAGGCTTTGGTGAGCCTGGACATTAATTATGAGGCGGCAATTCTTCTTGCTCTGGGCTCTGACCACTGGCTGATCAGGCTGGAGGTTGATGTGAAGGCAAGTCGAAATAACCATCCTTTCAAGTTTGAACTTTTCTGGCTTCGAGACCCTGGATTTATGGAAAAGGTTAAAAACTGGTGGTATGCAAACCCAATCATGGGTCACAATAAAATGCACTCTTTTCAGCTGCGCCTGAAACAACTAAAAGTTGAAATCAAACGTTGGAACCGTTTAGAATTTGGAAATATCCATCAGGATCAAATCCGATTGAGAGAGAAAATGAAGGAGATTCAGCAACAAATCATCCTCCATGGTCGAACAGAGGAGTTAGTGCTGGAGGAAGGTAGAACTCTCAGTCAAAAAGAAGAGAGAAGAAAACAGGAGGAGATACTATGGAAACATAAATCTAGAGTCAATTGGCTCAAAGAAGGAGACTGGAATACAAAATTCTTCCACAAAGCCATGATACAGAGGCGCCAGCAAAACAGATTTTTTTCTATAAAAGCAGCAAATGGAGAGCGTTTAATTAAACATGAAGATATGGAACGGGAGCTGGTTAACCATTTCCACGATCTGCTAGATCTGAACCTATCCCTAATCGCCAGGTAGCCATTCAGAATATCACTACCCACATCCCTCAAGTGATCACCAGAGAACAAAACCTTGCTTTATTACGAGCCGTAACGCTAAAAGAAGTAGAAGAGGTGGTCCTGCAGCTGCCCAAGAATAAAGCCCCGGGGCCTGACGGATTCACTAGTGAATTTTTCAAAGCAGCTTGGCCGTTCATCGGACCAGATATCCTGGAGGTTGTTGAAGAATCCTGGAGAAATAAAAAGATGTCTCCAACGTTGAATGCAACATTTTTGACCCTTATTCCCAAGCAACAGAATGCAGATACCCCTGTAGGCTTTAGACCGATAGCCTTATGCAACGTCATTTATAAAATTCTCTCCACAATTATGGTTAACCGCCTAAAACCTTTGCTACCTATGTTGATCTCCCCTAAACAAACTGGTTTTGTTAAAGGAAGAAAAATCCTGGACGGAATAGTGGTGGCTCAGGAAGCAATCCATACTCTCAAGAAAGACAAAAAGAAAGGATTATTAATTAAATTGGACCTTTCCAAAGCATATGACCGTATAAGTTGGCAATACTTGACAGAGGTGATGAGAGCCTTTGGGTTTGATGAAAGATGGCTTTAATGGTTGAGATCATTTATATCGTCCCCGCATTTCTCAATACTCCTGAACGGTAGCCCTTCTGTTCCATTCAACAGCTCGCGTGGTCTTAGACAAGGAGACCCCCTCTCTTCATTCCTCTTCATCATCGCCGCAGAAGGCCTAGGTAAATTAATCAAAGCTCATGTAGTTGAAGGAAAGTTAGAAGGTCTGAAATTGTGGGGGCCTCAACTGTCGCTTACCCACCAACAATTCGTAGATGATATTTTACTATTTTGTATGGCATCATTAAAAGAATGCAAAACTATCCTCAAAATTCTGGAGGTCTTTATGGAAGCTTCTGGCACTGAAATCAATAAAGACAAGTCTAATGTTTATTTATTTAACTGTACAACATTGATGCAGAGTTATCTCACCAGGACATTAGGCTTTCAGTGAGGATCCTTTCTGCTAAAATACCTTGGTATGTTCTTAAACCCGAGCCCCACTAGAATAGCAGATTGGAAAGATATTATCGTCCGAGTAGAGAAAAGAATTCAAAATTGGGCCTTCAGAACCCTGAATGCACCTGGGCACCTGATTATGTTAAAATCGGTGCTGCAAGCCTTACCCATATATCAGTTTTCAGGAAGAGCCTGTCCGAAAGGAATATGTGTTCAACTGGTAAACATCTTCAAAAAGTTTTTATGGCAGGGCGCCCAAGCCAATAGAAAGTGGATGCTCCTTTCTTGGGATAAATTAATCAAGTCGAAGGCAGCAAGAGGATTAGGCCTGCATGACCCTTTTAGTTTAAATAATGTGTTGGGGGCGAAACTCTGGTGGCGCTGGCTCATGGGAGGGCAGGATTTTTGGAAGAGGATATGGAAAACAAAATATGATATGCCACTAATCGTCTCAGGCCGAATGAAAGTTGACAGGGCGCCGAAAGGCTCATCAATATGGAATCTAGCAGTGATGAACAAAAAATTAATCCGTGCAAATAGTTTTTGGGAAGTTAGGGAAGGAAATATAGCGCTCTTCTGGGAAGACTCTTGGCAACAACGGGAAAAATTGTTTACTCGACTGGATCTGGGGGAAATTTTCTTATTCACAAATACCCCCAATAACAGGTTGGTGCAACAGTACTGGTGCAATAATCACAATGGTTTGTGGAGGAAATGGAAAGATATACATGGGTGGCCGTCAGCTCCAGCAACGGAACAGTGGAATAATTTTGCTAAAGAGCTCAGCACCCGCAAACTTAGAATAACCCCAGGACCAGACATCCTGCGATGGGGACATCAAACAAGAGGGTTGTTTACTATTAAGGAAGGATATTATATCCACATACAACAAGCTCTGGATAATGGGCGACCAATATGGAAACGAATCTAGGAAATGCGACATTGGCCAAAGGTGACATATTTCCTATGGTTGGTAAGTCATCGCAGAATTTTAACCTGGGAGAACCTACATAAGAGAGGTGTGATTGGTCCATCACGCTGCCCCTTCTGCCATGTTGAAGAAGAAATGACCGATAATTTGCTGATCTCCTGCACAAAGGTGCAGCTTTTATGGGAAAACCTAGCTCATCTGTTTAGGCAGACGGATAAAGACAATGAAAGTATAACAGAAACCATAGTTAATTGGAGGAAAGGAAGATTCCACTATCAGGTAATCAACATAGCATGGACCCTCTCATTTGGATTCTTACTCTGGAATACTTGGAAAGAAAGAAACCAGAGAGTATTTCAAGAAGCAGAACAACCAATGAATCATATAGGGAAACCATCTTAACAGAAATTTGGACGGATGAAGATTGGCAGACAGTAGGTATTGAAGTCCTCATACTAGAAAATCTGAATCTCAAACCGCAGATGCTTAGTAAAGGTATTTGGAAATTCAGACCTCCCAACCAATCAATTGAAGAGAAATGGAATCCTCCCCAACCAGGATTTATTAAACTCAATTATGATGGAGCTTCGAAAGGTAATTCGGGACAGGCAGGATTAGGTGGGATCTTCAGAAACTCTCATGGGGCTGTTTGTAGATTCTACACACTGGACTTAGGCCATGCAACGAATAATGAAGCAGAACTCATGGCAGTCAAGAAAGGTCTTCTGATTGCAATTAGAGAACACTACCAGAGGATCATAGTGGAGGGAGATTCAACAATGGTCATAGGGGTGCTCCAGAAATTACAACAAGGCACACCTTGGGAGAAAATCTCCCAAAGCTGGCGAACAGCAGCCCTTATAGAAGAACTGAGCCAATTGGTGAAACGCATACAATACTTGATCCCCCACCATGTTAGAAGAAAAGGTAACGAAGCAGCTGACTACTTGGCCAACTGGGGATGTGAAAATGTTGAGCGCCACATCGATGGCCGCCCAACAGACTCAATATGGAACGTGGAACTTCACTCACTCCAATTGATCATGGACAAGGACCTTCAACCCCCTGATCAAGGTGTATAGTTGTCAGCATGAAATCTCAGAGGCGGCTACTTGGCATGCGCTCCCACTCCATGCAATTAACACCATTAAACATGGATTGTCAGTCCAGTTGGGTGAAGTGTGCGAACGCTCGGCTTGGAATGATGGTGCAGAACAGACAGGCTGTTTGGACAGGATACGGAAGGAAAGTTTCGTTTAAGGTAAGTTTCCCTCCACCCCTTCATTCTTTCATGCACAATCTCTTGCATGCAATAGTCTGGAGGTGGCAGAGGAGGCGATTCAACGATTTTCATCCCAGCAATTGTTCGATCCTGTCAGGGTATGTTACAGTCATTTTCTCAACTCTTCTGATGCCTTTTGAAGCTATATTGTTTCATTTGCAGTATAATCAAGCTAGTTTGAGTTTGAGAATGAATTTTAGGTGGATTAACCCTGAAATGCAAGATGTTCTTCCCTGTTTCCGAGACCCTTGCAAGAGGTCTGTCCATGATTTAAACCCAGGTCGAATGTATGGTAGGATAAACCCCAGTACTCTGTTATATCAGTCCTGCATCCAATGGTTTATAGGGAGTGATTTAATCATGTGTTGGCTCGATTTCCATAGTCAGGCTTTTCTTCGTGTCAATTTACATATTTTCAATCACTGTCATGCACTTTTAACTCTCTGTTTAGGTTCTACGAGAGTAACCTTCACCTTCAGGACCTATTCCTATAACCCTGCGACTAAGCCTAGAGGAGTTCCGGGTAGATTAAGAAAGAAGATAGGGATTCTTTGGCCTGTAGCCAACTATAAAGGCCCGCCCTTCCATCTGATCAATTCGATTCCAAGACATAATACTTTCTATCCTCAGTCTATCCCGCAAAGTTGTCATACAAAGCCTGGCAGTCAGCCTGATTGTTTCTGTAAGAGGTATGTTAACTTTTGGAGTTATGTTCTGTATATAGTTACTATGCCAGCCAGTCAAAGCCTTGCTTCTCTGTATCAGATGTATCGTAAAGTAAAGGGGGTGGGGTTTCTACGCCCGTATGATACTCAGGCTAGCACGGTTAAAGTGGGGTGCATGCTCTGTATTAACAGAACTCCTTACATATTTGCTGTTAAATTTTGTATGTCATAGCTTCTACAAAGGACCCATCTTGCAATGGGGAAAAGACGCCAAAGGGCTGTTACCACCAAAGGAAAGCAGCAAGCTCAATTAGAACCCGACCCCAAGAAACGGGGTCGCAAAACAAATCTGGAACATCTGGAAACAATAGCAGCAAATTATATGATAGGAAATTCCTCTGAAATTCACCATGACATTCGTGGGTGGGAAAAGGAAATCCAGATGGAACCTGAAGATAATGAGGCAGAGGCCGAGATCCTTGATTTCATTACAGATCCGGGCAATACTCGTGGACGCCTTACACTGTTTAATCAGACTATCCACACCTACTGGATAGTAAAATGTTTGATAGCAAAAGTTATTCAGAGTAACCAACCAATCCATGACAAGACAGAACCGGTAAAACCAGACCTCCGCACTCAGGCTCAGCTTCTGGAGATTCAAGACCAGCAACAACACATTAAGATAACACAATACCAGGCAGCAGATCGAGTAAGCAGGCTAGATGATAAAGTGGGCCGCATGGAGAAAATCCTTTAAAAGATCCTTCAGGAGCTCCAACAAGTAGAAATGCCTGGGTCCAATGTCAAAGACCCTGCCCCAGTCTCTTCATCTGATGGATAGAAGCTTTAGATTTTTAGATTTTGATGGTTTTTAGTTAATTATGAACTTTTTTATCTGATATGTATGTACAAACTGAAGTAGTAGAACAGTTAGCTCAGGAGACTTTTAGACGTATGAGACAATCTCAGTATTGGGATGCTCATCATGCTTTTAGATGGCCAACAGACCTGGTTTCCTTCGGGCAGGTTGAGGTCAATGACTGATTTTTATATTTTGTAGCCTGTCTTTTAAATATAAATAGAAATAGCAAAGTCCCACCGAACTTACAAAAAAAAGAAAAGAAGCCATCTCACACTTGTAAAAGTAGAGTACAACTCTCATCCCAAAATACATTACATAGTCATGCCCCAACCGACACAACACCTCACATCACAACACATCACATGGGCATCAGTTGTACATACCCCAACCGACACAGCACCTCACATCACATGGTAGTAATCATGATAAATTTGAATTAATCCATTTTGAAAGTTTAAAAAAATTATAATTATATATGTAAAATAAAAAGTATTATGTGTTTTTAAATAATAATATATATATTTTTAATTTTATGGTAAAATTTTCATATTATATATATTAGTTTTTTTTTTAATACAATTATATATATTTTATTTTAATATAATACAATTATATATCATTTATTTTTGAAAGTGACATTGTGTTTTGAAAATTAAATAAAATCAAATATTTAGTTGAGGTGAATTTTTTTATTTGGAAGATTATGAATACTTTTAATTCTATTTAACTCATTTTTATTATTATTAATGATTCTTACCAATATTTTTTTTTTTTTTTGGCAAAACTTAAACGAGTAGTCTTTAGTGCCACTTTTTGAAGGCTTTTACGGTGTAATTTCTCTAAATTCTGGTAGGAATTTATTGAAGAGAAGTTTGATTGCTAACTTTGCACAATCGAAGTGCCCTAGAGGTTTTTGAGGGTGTTGAATCCATATATAGAGTCAAAAAACTAGTTTGAATAACAAAAACCAAGATTTTATAATTGGAATTAAAAAATTAAAATTAAAATATAATGTTAAAAATAATATTTATTTTACAAATTGAAAAGAAAATTTGTGTAAAAAAATTACTATATTAGTTTTAAGTTGATGGGTATACAATGTTCATGTTAATTTGTTTAGGTTTTATTCTAAAAATGATAAAATTATAAAAGAAATAATGTGATAGATTGTTTTTGAAGTTGTGTAATAAAATTTGGTAGTTATGGAATGGGTTGTTGGAGTTTGTTGTTTTCCATTTTCCTCATGAGTTAAGTATGGTGAGTTGTAAGCTCACATTGGGATTGACATCTATCTAATTGTCGTAGTTATCCTTATTCGACACTAGGCCTCCTTCATTGCTATGTAATGTAGATCGTCCATGCACATTTACATAAGCTTGTGAGTAATGGAATAATCTTACATGGAATCAAAGTGGGTGACTCCTACCTTGCTAAATTTTTTGGTTGGTTTCTTCATTTATAAATCTATTTGAATAGTGTATGATTTGTTTAAATGTTTTCTATTAGAGTGGTTTAAATCTGAATGAATTTTCTGTTTAGTGAGATATGTTTTGATCATGCTTCTTCCATAACTATGATCTACTACTTAGATGCCTAGATCTGCAAGGAAACATATGGATCTATTGCAAATTGGAAGGATGATGGATCCGACATGTTCCCTTCGCTTTCCACGGATTCCAAACCTTTCTGAATTCCAACGAGGAGAATACCTGGTTTGATCAAGGTACACCGTATAGATTTTGTTTTCTTTTTCTTTGCTCATTTGGAATTCCAAGAAAGATTTTAGCGGAGGTCATATAATGAAGCTTCAATGGCTCTTTCTTGACCTAAACTATGCGGTGGGTCCGCTACTGGAAGAGCTTGCAGCGTAGAGAAAATGTGTCAGATCAAAAATTTAGGCTTGAATGGCCTAATCATTGCCTCTTACTTTTTTGTTTAGCGGTAGCTTGTTGCGAATTCTTGATTGATTCTGGAGAATTTTTACGTTTCTTGACTAGTAGCTTGATAAGGATATTCCAGTTAAATAAGAGACTTGTACTATATTGTCGGCTTGCTAGAAAGGGTATACGCAGTTGGATTTCATTTGGATTGGGCGCACTAGCAAGACTAAGAATCAGGCATGTTCTAGTAGTTTGTAATTTTATATCTAGATGGCCACCTCAACATGCAAAGAGTAGAATATTACAATCCTAACATGGTATCAATTTAATTCATATCTATGTCGTGGTGCTTCTGGTGACCAGGAACCCTTTATCTTGGTCTTATGGTCACTGCCACTCTCCTTTACTGAACTCTCAAATTTCTCAACTTTCTAGTGCACATAAGAGAACTTTGTGTATTGACGACATACTTTTTTTTGCATCAAGTACCACATAGCCTTAAAGAGAGCCTACTTACTTTATTATTCCCATAAGCTATCAAATTTTTCTCATTATTTTATTTTATTTTATACCAAGCCCATAGAATTCCTCGCGTATATTTTTCTCTCCCACTCATTTTTAATATTTAAAAAACAAGCATAGGTTCCAATGTCTACATCCTCTATGCTCCATTTATTTTTAATATTTTAACATCTCTTTATATTAAAATTCAATATACCATATAAATAAAGTTTTTTTTTTAATATTCTAACCTCTCTTTATATTAAAACTTAATATACAATATAAATTCTTTATTGAATAATTTTTAAATATCTTATAATAATTTTTTATAAAATAAAATATTATAAATATTTTTTCCAATTTATATTTCTCATTTATTTCTTACAATTATAAATTAATTTATAAAAACTTCCAAGAAAATACCATTATCAATTCCTGGTATCTGATCCTTATCTGGTCACAAATAAATTTTTAAGAAATCTCCCACCATCACTTTTTGTTGCTTACTACTTCAAAGTTCACCTAGGAAGTGCAACTACCAAGGAAACTTGACTAAAAGTATTTCCTATTAAATGGGAAATTCCTTGAACCTAAGGTTCACCCAGACCTCAAGTTTCAAATGGCAACGACCATAAAATTATGAATCATATATAGTCACACCAAAGGTAAGTATCAACCTCTTAGTGTATAAACATTATCTAAAAGAAGTGTGATATTTAGATATTACTTCCATTAAATATATTAGATTGGAAAATCTTATGGTAAATAACCCAATCATTCAAGATGTGTTTATTCCTCGCCTCGGTCTAAATATGCCTCCCATTCTATATATTTTACAATCATAAGGACTTCCCAATCATTATCTTGGGAATAAGATTTTAGAAACTTATGAATGACTAGTTGTATGTTACTATGGTACCCACTTTGACCAAACCTGGTTGATGAACAAAGGTTTATGAAAATAGAAGCTTTAGAGTCTTCTCTAGTTCCAAATAAAATCAGATATAAGTTCAAAATCACAGATAAGGTATTATAATCTAGTGCAATGTCAAAAATTTTACTAATGACATATTTAAGCATAGTTGGAACCAATGGGAAAGTTAGCTAGACAAGATGAACACTGAAATGACATAAATCATATTCCCTTTAACAAAAATAATATCTAAAATTCAGACATTAAAAACAGTATTACTAGGAACTTGGAAGTCTATGAACAACCCTGTAGTTGCTTTAACCCACTCCTCTTCTGTAGCATTTGGAGAAAGATCAATATCATAGGTTGCAAATGTCAAAACAACCCCAAGGTGATTTGACAATGGCTTGGACTTCATCATTTTGATTTTCCATGCTTGCTACCTATCGAACTTTTCCATTTCCACATGTCGAAATTTTTGGGCATATGTAACACCACTCATTAAGGCCCTCTCAAAAGCATTCCTTGCAATGTATTTAGAAAAAGTTTTTTGTAAGATCCACAAAGGTAATTCAAAAGTTAAATTCATTTAAGGTTTCTCTACACCACAAGGGAAAACTTCCAAAACATTATTAATATATCCTCTAAGGTTTTCAATATATATCCTTTGTGGTTTTTTGTAAGAACCACAAAGGTAAGTCAAAAGTTAAATTCTTTTAAGGTTTCTCTACTCCCAAAGGGAAAACTTCCAAAACATTATCAATATATCCTAGGACTATCTCAAAACAGAGACATAGCTAATATAAACAAGTCAAATTTCCTTACAATTCCTATATCCACCTCTTCGATTGAAGCTTATATTGTGTATGCACATGATATGGATCATAATAGAAATCACTATTTGACCAATAACATCTAATAAATTAAAGTAGAAAGAAATTGTCAATTAAATCCTACTTGTTATGCAGATAATAGGCTTGGCCAACGCCCAATTTCTTGTTAGGATGCAAGAAAAAGTGTCATGCAATGCACAAAATGTAGGAAATTTCCATTTGAAGACCGATATCCATGGCATAACGCTGCATAACCACATATAAGGCAAGTTGTTGACAAAAAGATCTCAAATGAACAACATAGGCTGAAAATTTTGGGAGTGAAAATCAACTTAGAGATATTTAGGGTGGTGACTCAAGAATTTAAGGATGCTAGTTGAAAATTGAGTGCTCAATACTTAGTAGCCCGCAAACTCGTTACTTGAACAAAAATGCACAAACCACCAATGACATAATAGTAAACATGAAGAACACAGGTCTCTAGGGCTTGAATTTATCATACTATTTTCTCTTTCTCGAACAATTTGAAAATTTCTCTCTAAATATGAACTCAAAAGGTGGCATAAAAGGGGGAAGAAAAGGAAACTAATAATTGACCTCATCAGTTAAAGAGGGGTTTTTTCTATGTTGAAAATTAGAAACCAGTATTGGTAATGTTAGCCACCTATAAAATTTGTTATATCAAATGGTGGCTAAATCATGTTTTAAACCTTCAAGAAACAATTTTATTGCCAAATTGTTAGTTCTTGAAGTCTTATGAAGATGTCTTATCCTTGATTTAATCTTCACTGCTGTTTCCCTCTCAATTCTGAAAATCTGTTGTTTTCCTGAAGAAAAGACAGCTGCAAAGACCCATTTTCCCCTTCATTTTTACCCCTTCTTCCACTCATACTTAACCTCCATTTCATCCCCTTTTCCTCATAAAAATTCCTCCATTTTCATCATTTTTAACCTTAAAAATCACTTAAAGACCCTTTTAAAATCATTTGGTCTCCTTCCACTAGTTTTAAAAAGCCTTCTTTCCTCTACCGAAACCCTCATTTTCCCTTAAAAACTGTGTTTTAAATGCCAAAAGACAGTGTTTTTATTTTATAAATTTTTAGCCCCCGAGGGCTTAACTTTCACAAACCTCCACTTCATAGGACCTTAAGCCCCGCAACCGGGCACTTAAAATATCCTAAACCCTTCTTCTAAACCCTTAAAAACCTTTGTTTTCCTTTGTATTTTGTAAAAACCCGACTTTTTCATTAAGTCCAATAGTTCGTTGTTTTAACGAAAACCAACCGTTGATCTAAAACCGATCGACGATCAATAAAATCTCGCATCGGAGTTTATTCATTGGGTGCATTTGAAAGGCCCCCTCCTTTTTTTATGATTTCGATGAGCCCCTTTTGTGCTAAACCCCTCAACCACTTCCCCACCATATAACCCGGGCCCAGGACCAAGCGATTAAGTCTCGAGCGCTAATCGCTTCGGAGTTTTTTCATTGGGCATATTTTAATAGTTTTTGCCCCCTCCAATTGGCCACCTTTCGATGGCTTCCCAGCCATTGATCTTCCCTGCCAGGCCCAGATCCTTGTTCAATCGCATCGACACTTTTTTCCTTTTGCCCCCTCTGATTGAAATCTTTCGATTGCATCTAGGCTATCCATACACTAAGATTCGACGGTCCAGATCAATCTGAACACCCTTGGTTAATTTCATAAACACCGCAGTGTAACCTCTTCGGAAAATCTCCACCATTGATCTCTGCAGATCAACGGCTCGCCTTAACCCAAATTCTGCCCGACCCTTGCCTCATATGTTATTTCATTAGCCCCAAGATTGAATTTGGGCCATCCATATTGAAGATCCAACAGTCCAGATTCAACCCGATAGGCCCAACTCTTTTGGGTCCTACCCTTCCCAGATCAAATCTCTGCAGTCCATATTGAAGATCCAACGGTCCAAATTCAACCCGATAGGCCCAAATCTTTTGGGTCCTACCCTTCCCAGATCAAATCTCCACCGTCCATTCCCTGATCTGATGGTCCAGGTTAAAACCACCTTGACCCTGCCCCACATCTTATCACCTGTGCATCTATTCTCCATTACGCTCTTCTCACGACCATCCGATCTGAGGCCCCAGATCTGACGGCCAGCGCGCGGTTTCACGTAATTTTGAGTCCGAAGGTTAATGATTTAAAATTACATGATGAGGGCGGTTTTAAAAAGCCACGTGTCAGGCTCTAACGCATATCGCGTTCAAAAAGGCAATACCACCTTTCCCCCTTTTTTTTGCGTGAAATCGACGGTTTCTCTAACCGAAACCACCATTTCCATTCCCATTTCATTTTCTCGAAATAGATCTCCGATGTTGATCTTTGAGATCTAATGGCTCGCGTTCAATCTCGCCTTAGTTCATCGCCCTCCAGCCATCCTCCAAGGGACTTCATGAGCGAATCTTCGCCGTTGATCTCCGTGGCCGATCTAATCCGACGACCCAGAATTCTTCAAGAAACCCCAAATTTCATTTTTACCCTTTTCCCTACGCCAAAGTTTTTTCACCTGTTTGTCTTATATTTTCCGCCATTTCACTATGACATTCCCCTTCCATCTTATAAGATCTTCAGTTGATCTCGACTGTTGATCAACATACATCAACGGCTCAGACTTAATCTGTCGCTGACCCCTCCAACCACCTCTCCATTCAAACCTCTGCAGGCAATCCCCACCGTTGGATTGCTACGCTCTAAACCTAAACCTCTGAAGCAGTTTTAACCTTCCCTGTAGGATTTTTTCTAATTTTTCTTTATTGTGCAGGTTTTAATGGTTTTTTCAATTGTCTTAAAAGAAAATTGAAGGCCGGGAATGACGATCCCCCAGGCCTTTATTCATCAAGAATATCATTCTACAGGGTTCAACACCATGTTTCATCTGTGCCTCATGAGCACTGATGCCATTTTAAAACCCTCTGCGCACCTGCACATCAACAAGACACACCAAAACTTAATCAAGCAAAGAGTATCAGTGTTAAAGGATCCAGTCACAGCAGAGATGAAGAATTGAAGATTGTTTACACAGTTTTGAGGGATTACGGCCTAAATCGACTATCTAAAGCCTAATCCACTCAAATTAAACACAGTTTGAAGAACAAAAGACGAAAATTAGGCCTAATTAAGCCTAACACACAGAATTAAAACAAATTAATAGTGTTTAAAGAAAAACAATAATATATGTCAGTCTGAGACAGCCTCCACTGCCACATCAGAGGCTAATTGAATCCTCTTAGCTACAAAAAGCCACCTGTAGCCTCGAAGCATTCAAAAGAGGCCATAGTTATTGCCAGAACAAAAGATATTTGCATCAATACAACTGAACAATTGATTCAATAAAAGGAACTTATTGTAAACTGTCAGCAAAGTTATTACAAGGATAACGAAGAGCCTTAAAGTCAACAAAATCTTCCCAGTAAGCTTAATACTTAATGTAAACCAATTAATATAGAGGAAATATCAGAAAGTTTCTCCATTGAGCCCCTCAAAGGCCGAGAAACATTAAACTGTATTAATTGATTCTAGAAGATCTTTTATCCCATCCCACCTCCTCATTTCTTCTATAAATACTTCTGTAGAAGATGAGATAATGTTGGTCACTGCATATCTGTTACCTGTAAATAATTTACTGAAGCTGTTGTAAGCTCTGTTTGAAATTGAAGATACCTAAGTTGAGATGAGAAGTTTGAAGCTGTAGAGAACCACTGGACTTGAAGATTGTAACTGGTTTGAAGCATCAAATACAAGCTGATTTATGGGATCCTGGTATATGTCAATGGTGATTTTTTTCTGATTGTAAATTGTTATTTTATTTCTGATTCCATTCTGTCCATCTTCTCTGATAAAGAACAAAAATTATAGATTTAGGATTTACTGTAAAAGGTACCCTGCTCTTACTGATAAGCTTTATCTACATGTTTTCTTCCAAAATTGTGTATTTAAGAATGATTCAATACAGTCCAAGCAGTTAGGAATGCTAGCGTTCCCTCGTCCTACTTTCTAAACTAAACATTGTTCTTGAATGTCATTTTCAGTGTCTGATAAGTAAAGTTGAACTAGGGAAGTCTATGGTGAGCCCTGTCCTCTAGTTTTGTCTCCAACAGTTGTCTGAAAATTTCCCTAAGAGTATGTTGAAAGCAGGATAGGTTCAAAGTCCTTACCTGATCTTAGACTATTCTTTGTTATCTTATGTTTTGTCTTGATAAGTTTGCTAATTAAGGCAGAGCTAGGGAAGTCTATGGTGAGCCCTGTCCTCTAGTTTCTTCTCCAACAGTTGCTTTGAAAAGTTTCCCTTAGAATATGCTGAAAGCAGGATAGGTTCAAAGTCCTTACTTGATCTTAAGCTATTCTTTTTGTGTTTAAAATGTTTTCTATTGAAAGTACATCGAAAGAAGGCTAGTTTCAAAGTAATCACCTGATCTTAGATTACTTTTATGTCTTTCTTAAGTGTATGCCAAAAGCAGGATAGTTTCAAAGTACTTACTTGATCTTAGGCTGCTCTTTGTTCTTCATTTGTTTAAATCCCCTTCTTATTGTTTCATTCCATTCCATAAAATCAACTTAAAGAGATCCTTAGACATAGATGACTTGCCCCATGGACCACTCTTGAACCTTGTTGTTTCAATGAAATCCTACTATGACTCCATAGCCCAATAGATTGAAGTTGTTTCTCACTTATCTTCATAGTTGAATCAATTTTTCACTTTCATTCACCTTCACCCTTCATTTAGACTTCCTTCACCTTCACATATCTTTTCCCAACCAAAACAAACAAAAACCCTTATTCTTAATAACTAGCCTAATATCACATTTCAAGCCTTAAAGATAAATCAATCTTTGCACTTATAGAGAGATCCCTCTATGGATTCAGGAGGGCTAGATCCTAGAATCCCAAAGTGGTTAAAGTGTTGTCTCTGCAGTTTTAGTCTCACCAATCTGCTAAAATTACAGATTCCTAACATTTCTGGTGACTCCGTTGGGGAACTTTCTGAGTTAGTGAGAATCTAAGTACACCTTAAGACTCCAGAAAGCCCTTAATTCAAGAACATTGTGCAGTGCATTACAAGTAGCCCTCTTCAAGCACTACCAAGCAAATGGTAATCATGATAAAACTTATTTGAATCAGTGACAAACTAAGGAAACCTTAGGATTCTCATAAGAACTTATCAAACCTTAAAGGATCAGCTAGCTTAGCCATAAGAGTAAAATTTCTTTGTCTCATCACCGTTGCTAAGTGTTGAAACTGATTTAGGACACTCTTAGAACCCAGAAGACTGAAAAAACTCAGAAAACCTAATTTTTTTTTAGATTGGTATTCAAATAAAAATGGTGGTGGACCATAAAACCTTTTACCTCCTAAAGAGCTAAAAATTTCCACCTGGTGACTCCACAATCCTAAACAGACCTTATGGCTCCACTGGGAAGACCCATATCATCATAACATCATATAAACTCAGTTAGAGGACTTTAGGATTAAAGTTTTCTTGTTTAAAAGATCAGTTAGCCTCTTAAATATTGTCATATTTGGTTAAAATTTTCTTATCAAGATTGGGTCTAAAAACATAGCATAGTGGCCCCTAGAAATATTTATACTAAAGCCTATCCTGACCCAAACCCTCCTGAGATAGTTGATAACCCTGAAAGAATCCTTAGGAAGTCTCCTGAGGTTAAATCTTCAACTGTTTTCAGATCACCCCTTAGAGCTAATTCTGTTCCTGAAAACCTTGCAGCTCTACAACAATCACAAGTTGACTTAAGAAATCCATTTAGAACTCGGTCACTTGATGATTTAGATAAGTTAGATTCAGATTATTCACTTTCATCCCCAGATAGAAGTGAACATCCTGGTAGCAGAGAAACTACACCACCAGATTTACATTTCCTTCACAATTTTGATTTCTCTCATCCAAGATCAGCTCAACAATCTATTGATGGTCCATCCACATTTGTTCTTCATACATCCATTATTCAAACCACTCCATCCTAGCCCTCTTTCCCTCTTGTTAACCCACCACTTGTAAACCCCCCACTTTTTCCACAACCTCATATCATGGCAACATGGTATGCTCCCCTAGTCCTTCCTTTACCCTTAGTCAATCTTCCACAGGACTATCAGTCGAAAATACCATTGTATGATGCCAATAATGCTACTACTACTTCACAACATGTGGATAAGATGAATGACTACTTTGACAGAAACGAGATTCATGATGAAACTGTCAAACTTAGATTATTTGCTCAGAGTTTAGGGGGAGAAGTAAGAAAATGGTTCAAAGGCTTAAACCCTCACAGTATTAATGATATCCAAGCCTTCCATCAATTGTTCTTAAATAAATGGGAAGTCAGAAAGAATCCTCTCCAAATACTTTCTGATTACAAGAATCTCCAAAGAAATGCTGGGGAAAGTGTTCAAGCCTATTGCACTAGGTTTAACAGTGTTTATAATGCCCTTCCCCCAGACTTAAAACCTCCACAAGGCTCAACTTTAAACAAGTTTCCTGAAGGTTTTGATCCTGAAATGACCTATCAGCTGAGAGAGAGAGATCCTTTAACCCTTGAAGATATGAAAAAAGGAGCTCTTGTTGTGGAAGCTAATTTAATGGAGAAAAGAGCAAGAATGAGAAATGAGAAGAAAGTATCCTTCAAAGAGGAATCCACACCTTCCACATCTAGCTCAAAGATGGAAAGAATGATGGAGGAGATGATGAAAAAGATGAGCATACTTGAGAGAGCACAAGCTAGTCAAAACCAAACAGCTCCTCAAAACAGAAATCAAAACCAAAATCAGAATTTTAGGAGAAACCAGCCTCAAAATAGACCAAGGGAGGATGATCAACAGATTACTCCTCCTTTCTATCAAAATTATGTGAGTGAGGTTGAAGAAACATTAGAACAAATAGAGGAAGATGACATAAACATGTTCGGAGTAGATAATGATTACTTTGAAGTTCATTACAATAGGAAATAAGGTCTATATACACCCTATGATGACAAGAGAGTAGAAGATAAATTTTATTATCAGGAAATGGAAAATGTCATCATAGAAACCAAAAAGGAATATGACCTTAGGAGTAAAAGCAACCAAGAAACTCCCAAAACTAAAACCTCTGAAAAATCTACACAAAACAGCACTGTAAATAAACCCAAAGTTACAAAGTAGAAAGATAAAACAGTGGCTGTGAATTTTGATAAAAACAAAAAGAAAGGCACTCGAAACAATGAAAAATAAAATGCAGACCTTAGTAGCATTGGCACCTCAGCTAGTGCTCTTGTTGAAACAATTTTGACAAATTTAAATAAAGGAAATCAACAAACTAATTTTGCTGATAAGGTGGCGGTTAATAAGGCTGAAACGAGCACTTCAAAGAATCAGATGCCTTTTAGTTTGGAGCAGGAAATTTCCAGAATCAAAATCTCTGTTCCTCTCACTGAATTAGCTGCCCAAGATGTATATAGATCTAAAATTTTGAAGGCTTTAAACATAGAAGAAAATAATGACACTGTCAATCTTAATGATGACCAGCCAGAGCTCATATTCGGTCCTAAGATTGAGGGTAGATATCAAGAGGGACCAGTTCCTCCTTTTTATGTTAGTTTAAATGTTCATGAAAAAGTTTTGCACAACGCCATGCATGACTCAGGGGCCTCTCATAATTTAATGCCCAAAGCTGTAATGGAGAGCCTAGGCCTTGAGATCACTTGACCTTCCAAAGATCTTTACTCCTTTGAATCAAGCAGAGTGAAATGTTTAGGTTTAATCAAAGACCTCTGTGTAAACTTAGCGCAAATTCCAGCCAAATGTTTAGTAATGGATATTGTAGTGGCTGATGTACCCCCAAAATATGGTATGCTGTTATCAATATCTTGGGGAGCTAAGTTACAAGGAACAATGCAGATGGACATGACATATGCGACCATCCCCATTTTTAATCAAACAAGAAGACTTTACAGGGAGTCTCATATGCAATACATGGTTACTAGCCAAGAGAGACCGCAAAACTCTCCTCTTTATTATGTAAACACAGGCCTTGACTCATTTATCCTTTTCAAAGATGAAACATTCACTGAACAAGTGACTTTAACTGAATTAATGGCAGATAGAGAGGAGGAGGAAGACAACACAGAAGTATCAAAACAATTTGCTAAACCTGAAAATTACAGCAAACAACACACAGGTCTAGAGCTACAAATCATTCATCCTTTGCTTTTAAACCTTGAGATTCAAGAAAGCAGTCCTCAATGCAAAGAAAAACCTGAGGAATTAAAACAAATTCAATGTAGTGCTGATCTACAAGGACAATCTAAAAGCACGCTAGATGAAGAGGATAGTAACCAAACTAGTGAATCTAAAACTATTCCTCTTTGGAGTATGCACTTTGACGGATCTTGTACTAAGAGTGATGCAGGTGTAGGAGTGTGGCTTCAAAATACAATGAAAAATCATACTGAAGGGCATTCCTGCAAATTAAACTTTCAGTGCACCAATAACATAGCCGAGTATGAAGCCCTTCTTTTAGGCCTGCATATATTGAAGAAATTAGGGGCCAAAAGAATAAAGGTTCATGGTGATTCTGAACTAATATTTAGGCAAGTGAATGGGGAATATACTGCAAACATCCCAGACTTAGAGCCTATCAAAATGATGTCATGGATTTATTGAAAACATTCGAGGAATTTAAACTGATCTTTGTCCCAAGAAACAAAAATATTCAAGCTAACAGTTTGGCCTTTGCTGCTAGGACGTGCCTAAATCCTTATGAAACCAAAAAATATACAACTCAAATCAAATTTAGACCAACCATTCCTGATAATGAGAAATATTGGCAAGTGTTTGATGGAGACAAACAAATAGAAGACTTCCTGCAATCTAGAAATGAATTTGAACTACCAAGTTCGGATTCATACTATGAAACAGGTTGTCCTAGTGAAGAAAATCTACTTAATGAAGAAGAAGAGTCTCCAGAGATGGCTGATGTAAATTTGCTATCTAACAAACCTGAAAACATAATAGAAATTGTTGCAGAGTTAGAAAAGGAAGACTTAGAAACTCTGCAGTCTAACAATCAAAGTTTGCCAAAGAGACTAGTCCCTTTAGAAGAGTTTTTTGATTTCAACGATGTGGCCAAGAAGCCAAAACTGGAGCCTGTTGAATCTAAAGTTGAAGAGTGTAATATAGGCAGTGAACTAGAACCAAAGATGATCAAACTATCTAAGACTTTACCAACTCACATCAAACTAAAATACATAGAGTTGTTTAAAGAATTTTCTGATGTTTTTGCACGGAGTTATGAGGATATGAAATCCTATGACACTGAGATAATTCAGCACAAGATACCTCTCAAGGAAAACCAAAAGCCATTTAAACAAAAACTGCGCAGAATAAACCCTGTTCAGTTACCTTTGGTTGAGAAGGAAATCAAGAAAATGTATGAAGCTGGTATTATTTTTCCTATTAGATATTCATAATGGGTGTCTAATTTAGTGTCAGTCAGGAAGAAAACAAGAGAGATAAGGCTTTGTATAGACTTTAGAGACTTAAAAAAAGCCTCTTTGAAGAAAAAATACCCTTTACCCAAGATGGATCATATTTTACAAAGGGTAGTTGGTTCTAAAAGAATTTATTTGCTAGATGGCTACTCATGATACAATCAAATTTTAGTACATCTTGATGATCAACTCAAGACATATTTCACTACACCTTGGGGCACTTTCATGTATGTGAAAATGCCCTTTGGTTTAATGAATGCTGGTGCTACATTCCAGAGAGCCATGGATATTGCATTTTCGGAAGAATTGGGCTACTTCATCATTATTTACCTTGATAATGTCACTGTATTTTCCAAGACAGATGAAGAGCACGTAGAACATTTGAGAAAAGTATTCGAGAAATGTAGAAAGTTTGGGATATCTTTAAATCCAAAGAAAACATTGTTTGGTCTACAAGAAGGTAAACTTCTTGGGCACATCATATCATAAGAGGGGATAAAGATAGACCCAAAGAGGATTGAGGCTATATTGAAAATCACTCATCCTCGAAACATCAAGGAACTTCAATCTTTCATTGGAAAGATTAATTTCTTAAGAAGGCTCATAACCAACTTAGCTGAGCTCCTTAGAAACATTACAAACATGCTGAAAAAGGAACAAGGAGTTAAATGGACCTTAGAAGCAAAGAAATCCTTTGAACTGGTGAAGCAAGCATTAACCAAAACACCAGTCCTAATAAGTCCTGATTTTTCAAAAGATTTTTACATTTTTTCATTTGCATCAGAACATACAATAGCTGTTGTCCTATTGCAGAAAAATCCACAGGGACAAGAGCAGCCCATTGCATTCTTTAGCAAGGCATTGAGAGATGCACCCCTGAAGTACAAAATTATGGAAAAACAAGCCTTTGCCTTAGTCAAAGCTTTAAAACACTTCAGAGTTTATATTTTTCACTCCCACATCATTTCCTTTGTCCCAAATTTAGTTGTGAAAGACATTCTAACACAGGACCCAGATGGTAAGAGAGGTAAGTGGATAGCTGTGATACTTGAATATGATTTAGAAATAAAGCCCACTAAACTCATTAAAGGCCAAGGTCTAGCTAGATTAATGGCTAAATCCAATTTTGAAGTTCTTGATATAAATATGATAAATGCTTTAGATGAACAAGAGGAATTGTCAACTCCCATTCTTGAATACCATTTTATGAATTCCTCTTGGTTATATGTTGATATTCTATATGTTTTGCTTAATTTGAATACACCTCCTGGTTTATCAAAAACAAAGGGAAGGTTTTTAAAGTTAAAAGCTGTAAACTACTGCATTATAGATAAATGTCTTTATTGGAAAAATGCAAGTGGGATATTGCTTAAATGTTTGCCTGAGAATGATGCAGAGAAGGTGAAGCACGAGTTCCATGTAAGAGAATGTGGATGCCACCTCTACTGAAAGACTACAACCAACAAAATCCTTAGAGCTGGTTACTATTGGCCCACCCTCTTTCTAGATGTACACAAGATGATAATTACCTGTCATAAATGCCAAATTTTTGAAGGCAAAAGAAAGTTGTTGCCCTTATCTCTGCATCCAATCACTGTTGAAGCTCCTTTTCAACAGTGGGGACTTGACTTCATAGGAGAAATCCATCCACCCTCGTCTGCCTAGCATAGATGGATTCTCACTGCAACAGACTACTTTACCAAATGGATAGAATCCATTCCTTCCAGGCAAGCCAATGACTCTGTCATCATAAAATTCATTGAGACTCATATCCTCTCTAGATTTGGCTGTCCTAGGAAAGTCATCACTGATAATGCAGCTGCATTTGGATCCAAAAAGATGGTTGAATTCTGTCACAAATATCAGATTACATTGGGACATTCTACTACTTATTACCCTCAAGGTAATGGGCTGGTAGAATCCTCAAACAAAAGTTTGGTGAACATAATCAAGAAGTTGCTGGAGGACAACAAGAAGTCTTGGCACACAAAGCTAGTACATGCACTCTGGGCTAACAGATTAACACTTAAGAAATCTATTGGAATGTCATCCTACTAGCTTGTGTATGGAATAGATGCAATTTTTCCAACCAGCCTTGGGGTACCAGTCATGAAGCTGATCCAAGAAGTACAGTCTGAAGACAATGACATTATAAGAAGAATAAATCAGACCATACATCTTCAGCAAACCAGGGAGGAGGTCTATAACAGAGCATTAAAAAAGTAAGAGAGAATCAAGAAGCTTTTTGAAAGAAGGACAAAGGTTGGTAATTTCAACATTGGGGAAAAAGTGTTAAAGTGGGATTCAAGGAGAGAAGAAAAGGGCAAGCATGGGAAATTTGATAACTTATGGCTTAGCCCTTATCTCATTCATTCTACTGCTGGTAGCAATGCTTATTTCTTGTAGGAATTGAATGGAGCTAAACTGTTTGGGGGTCCTGTCAATGGAAGGATGCTCAAACATTATTTCTCTTGACCCTACCATTTTTGTAAGCCTTTTTATCTTTTTTCTCATTATAAATATTTCATCCATCATTGCATTCAAAGTTAAAAAAATCAAAAATACAAAAACAATGAAAAGAGAAAAGAGGGCAGATTGTAAAAACAAGAAAGGTACAACCCCATACCAAAAAAGAGAAACAAAATATGAAAGTGTGCAAGCTTAAATGCCACTCCTGAAAAACACACTCCTAGTTAGTCATACAGCCTAATCATGACTAATTAGTGTTAAATTTACTGCTGATAGGTTAGTGAAATCAGATTTGCCAAACAGCTTAATCTTGGCTTATCAGTTAGGGAGATTAGGATAGAAAATAAAGGTTCAAACAAGCTCAGAATCCGAACCTAAGATTCAAAAACAAAGAATGACTCCAATCTGTTTTAATCTTGAGTCAAAGATAGAAGTAAACTGGTTCTAATAAGCCCAAAACCTGAACCAGATAACAAGGAAAAAATAGCTCAAACAAACTCAAAAACAGAGTTGAAGAAAAGAGAAGGATGTGCTTAAAACTTTCAGATCTTAAGCCTTCACCATTTTGATTTAATTTTTTGCAAATAATGATCTATGTGTAGCTTATTTTTATGCCATAGATCAGCAACAAGTTAGACTGTTTAAACCTGAATTGTATGCTTTTAAATTTCTTGTTTCAGAATTTAGAGAATAAAAATCTTTTAGACAGTCTAATCCTAACAGATAGTAGTTAGGTAGAGAAGTTTATGAACTCAACTTTTTAATCTGAGTTCATGGAGAAATAAGAAGTAGACTTAGATTAGTTTTTTGCTTTCAAAAGAAAAAATGTTTGTAAAAGAGTTTTCCAATCCAAATGCACTCTGAAAGAAGAAAAAATGTTAGATCAGTAGGATTGGGTAGGTAGAAAGCTTGTTTGATAGAGTTCCATTGTTTTTCATGGCTGCTAACATTTTCAAAGCAAAATAAGACCAACAATGTGAAAAAAGTTGCAGCCCAATGGATAAGGCATTGATCAGCCTCCCAGAGAATACAAGTCTGAAGTTCTTGACACCTTCAAGAAGGTACCATCCCCATGTGGAGCCACTGTTAGCCACCTATAAAATTTGTCATATCAAATGGTGGTTAAATCATGTTTTAAACCTTCAAGAAACAATTTTATTGACAAATTGTTCATTCTTGAAGTCTTATGAAGATGACTTATCCTTGAGTCAATCTTCACTGCTGTTTCCCTCTCAATTCTGAAAATCTATTGTTTTCCTGAAGAAAAGACTGCTGCAAAGACCCATTTTCTCGTTCATTTTTACCCCTTCTTCCACTCATACTTAACCTCCATTTCATCCCCTTTTCCTCATAAAAATTCCTCCATTTTCATCATTTTTAACCTTCAAAATCACTTCAAGACCCTTTTAAAATCATTTGGTCTCTTTCCATTGGTTTTAAAAAGCCTTCTTTCCTCTATCGAAACCCTCATTTTCCCTTAAAAACTCTGTTTTAAAAGCCAAAAGATAGTCTTTTTATTTTATAAAGTTTTAGCCCCCGAGGGCTTAACTTTCATAAACCTCCGCTTCATAGGACCTTAAGTCTCGCAACCAGGCGCTTAAAAGATCCTAAACCCTTCTTATAAACCCTCAAAAACCTTTGTTTTCCTTTGTATTTTGTAAAAACCTGACTTTTTCATTAAGTCCGACGGTTCGTTGTTTTAATGAAAACCAACCGTTGATCTAAACCCGATCGATGATCAATAAAATCTTGCATCGGAGTTTATTCATTGGGCGCATTTGAAAGGCCCCCTCCTTTTGTTCCTATTCCAATGAGCCCCTTTTGTGCTAAACCGCTCAACCACTTCCCCACTATATAACCCGCGCCCAGGACCAAGCAATTAAGTCCCGAGCGCTAATTGCATCGGGATTTTTTCATTGGGAATATTTTAATAGTTTTTGCCCCCTCCGATTGGCCACCTTCCGATGGCTTCCCAGCCATTGATCTTCCCCATCAGGCCTAGATCCGACGGCCCTCATCGCTCTGTTCAATAGCTCGCATACCC
Source organism: Pinus albicaulis (assembly GCA_034641835.2). NCBI lineage: Eukaryota > Viridiplantae > Streptophyta > Pinopsida > Pinales > Pinaceae > Pinus > Pinus albicaulis. The sequence goes on along the minus strand of CM076570.1, from coordinate 969,261,766 downwards.
GCCTTTGGAATTTACAAACTAATGTTCGCTGTCGATCTGGTTCTGAGATCAATGGTCCTTGTTCAATCACAACGATGCTTTTTTCCCTTTGCCCCTACCGATCACAATCTTCCGATTGCATCTGGGCCATCTATACACTAAGATCCGATGGTCCAGATCAATCCTCACACCCTTGGTTGATTTCATAAACACCACAGTGTAACCTCTTCGGCGAATCTCCGCTGCTGATCTCTGCAGATCAACGGCTCGCCTTAACCCAAATTCTGCCCGACCCTTGCCTCATATGTTATTTCATTAGCCCCAAGATAGAATCTGGGCCTTCCATATTGACGATCCAACGGTCTAGATTCAACCCGATAGACCCAACTCTTTTGGGTCCTACCCTTCCCAGATCAAATCTCCGTCGTCCATATTGAAGATCCAACGGTCCAGATTCAACACGATAGGCCCAACACTTTTGGGTCCTACCCTTCCCAGATCAAATCTCCGTCGTCCATTCCTTGATCTGACGGTCCAGGTTAAAACCACCTTGAACCTGCCCCACATCTTATCGCCTGTGCATCTATTCTCCATCGCGCTCTTCTCACGACCATCCAATCTGAGGCCCCAGATCTGACGGCCAGCGCGCGGTTTCGCGTAATTTTGAGTCTGGAGGTTAATGATTTAAAATTGTGTGATGAGGGCAGTTTTAAAAAGCCACATGTCAGGCTCTAACGCATATCCCGTTCAAAAAGGAAATACCGCCTTTCCCCCTTTTTTTCGCGCGAAACCGATGGTTTCTCCAGCCGAAACCACCATTCCCATTCCCCTTTCATTTTCCTGAAATAGATCTCTGCCGTTGATGTCTGAGATCTAACGGCTCGCATTCAATCTCGCCTTTAGTTCATCGCCCTCCGCCCATCCTCCAAGGGACTTCATGAGCGAATCTCCTCCGTTGATCTCCGTGGCCGATCTAATTCGACGGCCCAGAATTCTTCAAGAAACCCCAAATTTCATTTTTACCCTTTTCCCTACGCCAAAGGTTTTTCACCTGTTTTTCTTATATTTTCCGCCATTTCACTATGACATTCCCCTTCCGCCTTATAAGATCTTCGGTTGATCTCGACCGTTGATCAACATACATCAACGGCTCAGACTTAATCTGTCGTTGACCCCTCCAACCGCCTCTCCGATTAAACCTATGCAGGCAATCCCTACCGTTGGATGCTTTCATCCAATGGCTACGCTCTAAACCTAAACCTCTGAAGCAGTTTTAACCTTCCTTGTAGGTTTTTTTCTAATTTTTCTTTATTGTGCAGGTTTTAATGGTTGTTTCAATTGTCTTAAAAGAAAATTAAAGGCCGGGGATGATGATCCCCCAGGCCTTTATTCATCAAGAATATCATTCTACAGGGTTCAACACCATGTTTCATCCGTGCCTCATGAGCACTGATGCCATTTTAAAACCCTCTATGCACCTGCACATTAACAAGACACACCAAAACTTAATCAAGCAAAGAGTATCAGTGTTAAAGGATCCAGTCACAACAGAGATGAAGAATTGAAGATTGTTTACACAGTTTTGAGGGATTACGGCCTAAATCGACTATCTAAAGCCTAATCCACTCAAATTAAACACAGTTTGAAGAACAAAAGACAAAAATTAGGCCTAATTAAGCCTAACAGACATAATTAAAACAAATTAACAGTGTTTAAAGAAAAACAATAATATCTATCATTCCGAGAAAGCCTCCACTGCCACATCAAAGGCTAATTGAATCCTCTCAGCTACCAAAAGCCACATGCAGCCTCAAAGCATTCAAAAGAGGCCATAGTTATTACCAAAACAGAAGATATTTGCATCAATACAGTTGAACAGTTGATTCAATCAAAGGAACTTATTGTAAACTGTCCGCAAAGTTATTACAAGGATAACGAAGAGCCTTAAAGTCAACAAAATCTTCCTAGCAAGCTTAATACTTAATGTAAACCAATTAATATAGAGGAAATATCAACAAGTTTCTCCATTGAGCCCCTCAAAGGCTGAGAAACATTAAACTGTATTAATTGAACCTAGAAGATCTTTTATCCCATCCCACCTCCTCATTTTTTCCATAAATACTTCTGTAGAAGATGAGATAATGTTGGTCACTACATATTTGTTGCCTGTAAATAGTTTACTGAAGCTGCTGTAAGCTCTGTTTGAAATTTAAGATACCTAAGTTGAGATGAGAAGTTTGAAGCTGTAAAGAACCACTGGACTTGAAGATTGTAACTGGTTTGAAGCATCAAATACAAGCTGATTATGGGATCCTGGCCTATGTCAACGGTGATGTTTTTCTTATTCTAAATTGTTATTTTATTTCTGTTTCCATTCTGTCCATCTTCTCTGATAAAGAACAACAATTATAGAGTTAGGATTTACTGTAAAAGGTACCTTGCTCTTACTGATAAGCTTTATCTACATGTTTTCTTCCAAAATTGTGTATTTAAGAATGATTTAATACAGTCCAAGCAGTTAGGAATGCTGGCGTTCCCTCGTCCTACTGTCTAAACTAAACATTGTTCTTGAGTGTCATTTTCAGTGTCTGCTAAGTAAAGTTTAATTAGGGAAGTCTATGGTGAGCCCTGTCCTCTAGTTTTGTCTCCAACAGTTGTCTGAAAATTTCCCTAAGATTATGTTGAAAGCAGGATAGGTTCAAAGTCCTTACCTGATCTTAGACTATTCTTTGTTATCTTATGTGTTGTCTTGATAAGTTTTCTAAGTAAGGGAGAGCTAGGGAATTCTATGGTGAGCCCTGTCCTCTAGTTTCTTCTCCAACAGTTGCTTTGAAAAGTTTCCCTTAGAATATGCTGAAAGCAGGATAGGTTCAAAGTCCTTACTTGATCTTAAGCTATTATTTTTGTGTTTTAAATGTTTTCTATTGAAATTACATCGAAAGCAGGCTAGTTTCAAAGTACTTACCTGATCTTAGATTACTTTTATGTCTTTCTTAAGTGTATTCCAAAAGAAGGATAGTTTCAAAGTACTTACTTGATCTTAGGCTGCTCTTTGTTCTTCATTTGCTTAAATCCCCTTCTTATTGTTTCATTCCATTCCATAAAATCAACTTAAAGAGATCCTTAGACATAGATGACTTGCCCCATGGACCACTCTTGAACCTTGTTGTTTCAATTAAATCCTACTATGACTCCATAGCCCAATAGATTGAAGCTGTTTCTCACCTATCTTCTTAGCTGAATCAATTTTTCACTTTCATTCACCTTCACCCTTCATTTGGACTTCCTTCACCTTCACATATCTTTGCCCAACACAAACAAACAAAAACCCTTGTTCTTAATAACTAGCCTAATATCACATTTCAAGCCTTAAAGATAAATCAATCTTTTCACTTATAGAGTGATCCCTCTCTAGATTCAGGAGGGCTAGATCCTAGAATCCCAAAGTGGTTCAAGTGTTGTCTCTGCAGTTTTAGTCTCACCAATCTGCTAAAATTACAGATTCCTAACAGGTAAGGCATGAACATGATTCGTACTAAAAACAAATTGATCTTGCAACATCCTGGCATGCTCATCGCACATACTAACCAACATCTCATTTCTCCTTTGAATGATATCAATTTTCATGGAACGAAACATATAGACAGGTACTACGAATGCAACCAAAACCCATATAAATAGTGCCTTTGTTCTCCATGTTTGTCAAATCTATGGACATGTTTAATTATGCTTCTTTGCAGATCTCGAACCCCACTTAAACTAAATTTGTGGAACCACAACCATTACGGTTCATATTCATGTTCTTACTTGCAGAAGCAGAGAGTAAGCCAATGCCATTTATAGGTCTAGATTTTAGCCCCGTGACTAGAACCTTTATTGTTCTATTGCAAACCCAGAATGATACCATCGTTACCGCTAGGTTGAACCTCAAAGCACCCATATGAAAGTGACTCTAAATCCATGTGGCTAAATTTCCTTTTGGTTCGTTTCATAGGGAGACAGTTTGTTTCGTAGGGAGATGAGTGACGAGTGTCGTCGTTGCCAATCAAATTTCACCAAAAACTAAATATTTTTTTTCCATCGCTTCACTCTCCCTCGCGCCATACCCCCCATGTATGTATGACTCAGATGAAGAATATTCTAGCTAGATTTACCCAGATTAAATCTAGCCCATTTAATTTAAAAAATAAGAATAAAAAATAAAATTCAATGTTAGCCCATCCACCTTGGGTCAACATAGAAATGTTTAAGGCGAAAAAATTTATATAAAATTTTTTTCTTCAAATTATTATTATTATCATTTACAAAAGTATTATAAATATTTTATTATTATTATTCTTTTACGAATTCATTGATTTTTATAATTGTTTTAGTTTAAACACTTAAATTTGTAGGACTAACATAAATAATGAACATTAATAATGGGAAAATATATAACAACCTCTATATATTTTTTGATTTAGATATGTATAGGAAGTTACTATGTAATATTGATTGAATTTTAATTATTTTAATTAATTACGTTGAAAGGCGTTCTCTCTTCCGGCTTTGGATTTGAAAACATTATTCACTATAGCCAATTAGAAAGCTTACATTTTGTCGTCCTCTATCCACTAATATTTGACCATGTGGCTCGTCAAAGCTGATACACAACCACACCTTTACCACCGCCTATACTCGCAAAAACACAAAAACCAAAAAACCCACAATTTCTTTGCCTGCCTATTTGTCTACGTGAAGAGAAAAGCCAAAGTTGGTTGGATGTATGAAAGTGATCTGATGTGCAATAGATTTCAGGCCTTATTAGCGTTGAGACCTTTAACCACAAGGCCTGTGTCGGATCTCAAATTGAAATGGTCTTCTTTCAGTATTAGTAACATCGTCACTCATATCTTTAACCATAATAACAACATAAGCAAGCTCGAGATTATGAGAATGGAATTTTATTCTAGTGGCAAAATGGTGGAGAATCCTACTCCCTCCAATACGCAACACTTCGAACCTATAAGCGGTGGAGGCCTCAGGTAACTTTACTTCTCTTTCGTGTTTAAATTTCTCATGTTTTCATGTGATTTTCACTGTGGGATTCGAACATGATACCATTGAAAAAATCCCCTTGGCTGAATCCACCTGGTTCGGGTTTAGATGTTTTCATCTGTGCATTGTTAATGTATTTTTAAGGGCTTAATTGGCCTCTAGGCTTTGTGAGGCTCGTGTTTTGGGTGAAACTGAAAATGAAGCCGATAGGATAAGATACCCTGACAACATTCAGATTTTTTTTCTCAAACTTTTGTGTAGGAAGAGGGGATGCATAACTCTGTTATTTGTAAAAAAATTGCTAAATGTTGCCCTTTATAGGGTGGGGTACAATGGGATTTGAACCTGGGCCATCGGTCTTGCAAGTTTATTTGCGTTGGTTCAAAAAGAATCCCCGCATGTTCCACCTCTTTTAGAAGACCTAGCCAATCCTTATAAGTTTTAGTCTTATGACCACATACTCTCTAGGAAGGGCAGGGTTCTTTTGAGATCAGCTCAGATCCGCAGTGAGCAGTTCAGTTGGATTTCAATTTCAATTGTGCAGATTCCTAATAATTTGTTTTCTTTTGTTCACAATATGGTTTTATCATCAATGCTCATTAAACGTGCCATTAACCATTCTGAGAGCATTATAATAGAATCTAATCAGCTCTAGAAAGATTCCTGCGGTTGATCTGTAATGGATAGGAGATATCTATTCTTCTTTCAAATTCACCCCGGATTTGCATCTGGCTACAATAGCATTAAATGCTAGCTAGTATGAGCTTTGTGACCCACAAGGGTGAGGCGTGTCTCTAAGGTATTTTAACTTTGGTGTGGGAGGTATGAATCATCCAGGCTGTACTAGCTAATCAAAACCCTGTTGATTAATGATGTGCTTTATTACGTTACAATTTTGCTGAAACCTTTTACTTAATTGAATAGAACCACTCCCCACACTGATAAGGGAAACTAGGAAGTATCCCCTACTTACGAAGACAATTTTGTTTAATGTTAAACTAAATATAAGTTTTTGGTTACTCGTTAGAGTGTAGGTTATGAGTTTTGAGTCGGAAAAATTCCCCTCTCTAAATGTTTATGTTCACTTGAGGTATTTTACTCTCTTATACATGTCCATTCCCATGAGAATGGAACTTTTAGCCACCTAGGATGTATATCCTCTATCTGTCTCTATATACATATGCATGCCTTATTAAGTTTATAATTATTGGGTAGATAAATGATGATCTTGATTTAATGGGTTTTGGCTCTTTGGGTCAGATAAATTCCCATCCCGAAAAAGTTATACTTTCCCGAGGTACCATACTCTCTTATACATGTCCATTTCCATAAGAATGGAACTATCAACAAACTGGAATGTAGATCCAATATATGTCTCTATATAGATAAATTTCTTCTTTGTTCAGAAGCCTATGTCTGAAAACAATAGGCTACGTAACCATCCAAAGACCCTCTTACTGGATTACCTTCATGTATGAATGCTTTTTGACTGGTGAGGCTACACAAATCCCTTACTGTATCAAATTTACAACCATAAAAAATTTGGTTATGAAGCCACAATTTAAGGGACATCCATTGTGCCAAATTCACTCAAGACTTGTGTCTGGTCTCATTTGCAAGAACAACATTAGTGTGGGGAACCACTATTAATAGATTTGTCCACATTAGAGTGGGGAACCAATATTAGTAGCTTCTTGGCATTAGCTTGGGGAACACCATTAGCATCTCCTATACATTAGCATGAAGACCCACCTGAGTTGAAAAATCTCCAATTTCTGTTGTTTTTTACTTTTTTTTAAAAGTTTTTTAGTTCCAGATTTTTCCCTCTTTTTCCCGTTTCACCAATTTCCCGAGTTAATCTATCCGTAATATTTTTTCCATCGATAATTTCTCTACATTAGCATGGGAAACTACTATTAATAGGTTTTATACATCATAGCATAAATAGTAATGTCTCATTACCATGATCCACCTCCAAATGATCCAGTCAACTGATTTAACAGAAGGAGCATGCTTGTCAGGTTTTGAACCTGGTTCATTCTTGTGGCAATCAATCCAACATGTTGCTAACCCAAAGCCTAGAAGACCTCCTTTCTATCTCTCCTGGTTGCACATTCCATACATGTATAATTCAAAATTCCATGAGAAATTCTTGAGACAAAATTTGACTAAAATTTGGTTTAATTCAAGTTTTAATTTTTGAGAATACGTCCTATCGACTAATTTAAGTCTCAAAAGGATGTCTCTGTGTACATAAATAACATTTAACCATCCATTCATCAACACATGGTACTACTTGATAGTGTGATCCATCTATACACATTGGTCCTCGACAGTGTGTATGTTGGAAAAGTTTTAATATAAATAGATAGATAGCATTTAACTATCCATTAATCCGTACATGGTGCTACTTGATGGTGTGATCCATATATACACATTGGTCGTTGATAATGTGTATGTTGGATAGGTTTTAATTTATAAGATGTATCATATATCCTAATTACTTTATCCAATTGATGAGGATACAACAAATTGTATGCTTTCTAACTCCTTAATATACAATTGATGGATACAACAAATTCTATACTATCGAACTATTTAATTATCATAGCTGCAATTTATAAAATCTATATCATGTATAGAACTATCATAGTAGGGATTTATGTATAATACATATTCCGCAGGTTCATACAAATGTGCATTGACATCTCTCTCTCTCTGTAGCATGTGGTATTGATAAGTCATAGGACCTTATTGATATGTTACTTTATCTTTATGATAAAGTGTAAATCTATATATGAATACTCCTCTAAGTTAGTCCTAACTAGAGATTTCCAATGGATTATTGACAATGGATTACCCTTGTCATCCATATTCTGCAATGGGAACTTGAACCTATCTGCTTGCCAAAACAACATACGATATACCAAAACTAACTCGTGTTTGAAGACACCTTCAACTTTAAATTTCATAAACTGTTCATGCACTTTATCTGATAAGAACTGACTATAATTAAAGATAAGGGAAGGTTTCTCTCCAACTGTAAACACTAACAGAAATCCTAAAATTTCTTCATCGACCCATTGATCTGTATAGTATCCTAGAAAACGAGTAACCATATAAATCACCTGCTTTGACATTTCTAGAAAGATAGAAAAAGGATAGTGGGGATTTGTTCTGGGAAATTCAGAGTTCTCGAGTAAAAAACATTTGAATACGTTTTCTCTCTAAGGGAAAGTGAGCTTCTTGTAAATTTCTATCAATGCCTCAGTAGAAAAGGGAATGAGGCCTAGGGAGTCAATTGTAAACCTTGGAAAATGTTTTCTGGGGAAATCGAGAAAAGGACTTCATTATTGTGAGAAATAACTTCCCTCTGGCTGGGAAGGTATCAAAGATAACACCAAGAGGATAATTCAAGAAAGAAATGGGTTTTGGGAAAGAAAAACTGAGGAAGGAGGGACTTCCAGTTGCTCATATAATCACTCTGGTCTAGATATTTTTGCTTATCCCAATTATGGAGCTCATAGAGGTCAAAATCACATTCGGTTTTTGTAAATTTATACTGGGTATTGATCAAAGGGGTTTTGTCAAGATCAGGGACATGTGGGATAATGGAATCTTCCTCAGGTTGATTTCCTTTTCCTTTCTATCTAGAAATTTTCAATCAAATGAGCATGAATGAAGGGGGTTACCAGCGTCTTTTAGCTTATTGAAATTCTGCTGAATAATTGAAAACAAAGCACGCATGTTAACTGTAGATTTTTTCGATGATGACCTGTACAGGCTGTAAAAGCATGAAAGGGAAGAAATGCAAGAACTTGGGGTGTTTTTATAACTAAATGGTGCGAGATGATAACGATATTATTACCATTCTTGGAGCGGGAATGATTAATTGGCAAACGGGTCAATTTAGCGGGAATAAATAATTTTTTAATGTTCAATTGGAGGGTAGATTTGAACATTAATGGTAGAATGACGTTGAAGGGTGATGACGTGGACAGGAAATGTGGAGGCAGGATTGAGGTGGTGGTTTTTTATTGGTGGGAGGTGATGTGATGGCAGCAGTGATGTGGTGGAAGTTTCGGGGTGACAAGAGAGTTGGATGGTGGTTTTTCGAGGGGTGGAGTGGTTAGTGTTTTTGAGAGGGGATCCCCCCCCGTTAACCGTGGGGGGGGGGGGGGGCGCCTGAAATCCTCCTTCCACCGTAGATCTTTGAAAGGCTCATCATCGTCATTGATTGGTGAGCGGACGTTAGTCACAAAACGAAAAACGATGTTGTGAAATTATATATTAATATAAAATATAACCAAATTTAAAAAAAAATACATGCAAATCAAAACTTTATAAGAAATTTTGAAAGCAACATTTTGACTGCCTCACCATAGGGGTTTTATTTTTTATTTTTTTTAATTTCTTTTATTCTTTTTTATATATATATATATATATATATATATATATATATATATATATATATATATTTATTTATCCCTTTTATTTTATTTTATTTTTCTATTTTTCTATCTTTTTCTTTTTCCTTTTCTTTTCCTTTTCACGAAAATTACTGAAAATAATTTTACAGAGATGGAAACATTATTTTCAACATTCCATATGATAAAAAATAGATAATCATGAATTGATCACTATAATTTATAGGCCCTAACATGGTGTTCAATAAAGGGAAGGCTTATCTGAAGCATGCTACTACTGGACAAGTAAAACAAATTGGTGTTCATGTTAAAAATATCTACAAGTTATAGGTATATGCATATGCTACATTGAGTAGCAAGGTAGAACATGTTTAGGGCCAAGATGTTGGAGACCTTTGGCACAGGTGCATGGGACACCTACACCATGGAGCTTTTAAAATAATGCAATAGTTAATCCATAGACTTCCAAAATGCACCCTTTATAAACATGATGTTTGTAAGTGATGTACTCTAGGAAAATATGTTAAATCCTCCTTCCGGGGCTGAGATAGTAGAGTTGGAGCCATCATGGAGCGAGTTCACTCAGGTGTGTGTAGACCATTTTCCACAGTCTCAACTACAAAGCACATGTATTATGTGATCTTAATAGATGGTTTTTCTTGCAAATGTTGGATCTATTTAATGAAGAGGAAATATGAGGTTTATTCAAAGTTTGTTGAATTTAAAGCCTTAGTTGAAAAAAATACTAGAAATAAATTAAATCCTTGAGAAGTGGAGAAGAGTATGTGTCTAATGCCTTGAAAGAATTATGTGCCAAGGATGGTATTAGAAGGGATTTTATTTCACCTCACAACCCATAGCAAAATGGGGTTGCAAAGAGGAAAAATATAAGTATTGTAGGATCTTGTAGGGAAATGTTGCATGGCCAGGGATTTCCACTATCCTAATGGGCATAAGTTTCCAATACAATTGTTTAATTACATAACAAGAGCCCTCACAAAATTATTAGAATGATTACTCGTGCATTCATTGGGAGGAAGCCAAATGTATCCCGCTTTCACACTTTTGGATCCATAGTCTATTGTCATGTCTCCAAAGATAACAGGAAAATGTTGGAGCCCATTGCATAGAGGGGGATCTTTTCTGGCTATTTTGAGACACCCCATATTTACTGGGTGTACATACCCTCTGCTGGGATGACTATTATGAGGAGGTATGTGATCTTTTATGAGGAGAAAGTCATGAGGAGTTATCTATAGTGAGATCAGAGCATACCACTAGAGGAGGAACTTCTAGCTCCAAAGGAGGAGCCTCAATCATATCCACAGATTCAGATCTTGCTCAAAGAAAAGAAGACATTATAGGAGGATTATGTGGAGCAACCACATGTGGAGGAGTAGAGACTAGGCTGAATGGAGGCACCCACTCACATAAAGCCTTCTGAAGAAGGGAGGAAGAGGATAAGGATGACTGAGAGATTGGTGCAGGAAGCTCAAGAGTAGGTTGGAGATCCTATATCCTTGCATAGACATAGGAGGTCACCAGAGAGATATACAAGATATATGGCACTCATGATAGACTTGATAGATTCTAAGCCATCTTACTTTGAAGAGGTTGTTTCCTAGAAGGTGTGGGTAGATGCCACGATGGAGGAGTGTAACTCCATCATGTAGAACATTATTTGGGAAGTGGTGCCTAGACTTAAGAACAAGTCAGTTGTTGGTTCCAGGTGGTTATATATAAGGTGAAACATGCAACTAATGGCAAAATTAAGAAGTACATGGCTAGATTTTTTGCTAAGTGCTTCTCACAGGTAGAAGGGATTGATTATGAGGAGACATTTACCCTTATGAAAAGATACACATATATCATAACCATACTTGCATTGGCAGCACATTGGGGTGGAGTATCCACTAATTGGATACTAAAACTTCCTTCCTAAATGGAGTGGTTGAGGAAAATACCTACATTTAGCATCCTGAGGGGTTCGAGACCTTTCGTAGGGAGACACATTTGTGTGGGCTCAAGATATCCCTCTATGGTCTCAAGCAGACACCTCGTGCTTGGTACACTTGTATATATTCTTATCTAAGTTTATTGGGCTTCACTAAGAGTGAAGTAAATTCCTATATATACTACCTTGTGGTCGATGGAAATTTGCTCATCTTAGTTCTCTATGTGAAAATTTTGATATTGACAGGAGATGACAGGTCAATCTAGTGTTGTAAGGAGGACCTTGCAAGAGAGTTCAAGATGAAGGATATGAGATTGACGCACTACTTCCTTGGCTTGGAGGTGTGGAAGGGAGATGGAGAGATGTTTTTTGGATAGGGGAAGTACACCTCTGAAATCCTTCAGAGATTCCACATTTAGGATTGCAAACACATGGATACTCCTCTGGGTACTAATTGGCGGAAAGAGGATGCTTCTATGGGGGAGGCAGTGGATGGAATTATATACAGATGGTTGGTGGGGTCCTTGATGTACTTGGTGAACACAAGAGCCAATATTTTTTTTTGCAGTGAACCAACTTAGTTGGTTCATGGTGGAGCCTACCAAGCTTCACTGGAAAGCAACAAAACATGTTCTAGGATACCTCAGAGGCACACAATAATTTGGGTTATGATATAGGCAGACTAATGGAGTGAAGCTCCAAGGCTTCACAGATGCATATTGCGCAGTGATTCCCTCAGATAGGAAGATCACATCGAGAGAAATATTCAGTGTTGGGTCAACAACAATTTCTTGGTACAACATGAAACAAATATCTATATCACTCAGCTTAGTAGAGGCCGAGTATATGGCTGCTAGTCAAGCATCATGCAAGGCTATTTGGATGAGGAAGATCCTGGTGAGCCTCTTTAGTCAGGGGATGGAGCCTACATTGATCTAGTATGACAATCAGAGTTGTATAAAATTCTCTGAAAATCCAATGTTTCATGATAGAACCAAACATATAGACATTAGATAACATCACCTGATAGATTGTGTGCAGAAGAGGATTGTTATGATATAGTACATTCCTATAGAGGAACATGATGTAGACATCTTAGCAAAGGCTTTGTTAAGTGGTAATTTTGAGTTCCACAAGAGCATGATTCGGGTTGTTCATTACCCTTTTCTTGCTAAGAGGGAGTGTTAAATTGTAGCAAGAAAATGTACCATTTGACTTGTGCCTTAGTCAAACGAAGAAATTCGAATTTCCACTTCAGCAGGATGAAGTGTCAGGTAGTTAGTAGGAGTTACATGGGAAAATCACTCAGTTAAGTCAATCAATTCTAGTTTGTGGGCTATAAGTATATTTATGTGAAATTTGGTGGCTAAGATCTAGCTATATAAAGGTGTTATCTTTAGTGAAAGTCATTTATTTGAGTTGTAGTCTAGAATAAAGTCAGTATGAGTTCAATTGTGTAGTTGTAATTGTTCTAAACTCAACTAACTCTCAGTTAACTAGTGAATTTACTAAAAATAACGAAGGCGTAATATAAGTGAGGTTGGATATAAAAGGCACAATGTAATCATTATTGTATACTAATGAGTGTACAATGTTTGCTTGTAGCATTTGAGCTAATTTACTCAGGAAATGCACAAGGAAATAGGAGCTTCCCTATTATTTATCAGAAATAATTGCACAAGGAAATAGGAGGAACCAAGAGGCCTGTTTTGGCTAAGTGTTGGACAAAGCAGAGATCAATATTGCAGTGAAGATTGAGCTTCAAGCATTGAAGCAATCGTTGTAATAGATCATTCTTCTCATATGATATAACATAAATAGAGGAGGGATTTTTCTGAGTTGGGTTCCCTAGTAAAAATTGTATTCATTTTGATTGAATGATTACATGTATTTCTATTGTCAATTTTATTTTTGCAGAATTTATTAGAAACCTATCTATTGGTTTTAGTCTAAATTCGTTAGCAACTACAAATTTTGAGTTATTTCTACAAATAAATTATAATTATATTTTACATTATTATTATTATTATTAATAATTATAAATAACTAAATATCATTTATATATAAAAGAAAAACATATTAAAGTAATAAAAACCATAATAAAACAAAGTCTTATAAATACTTAAGTATTGTGTCTTTTTATTCAAAACCAACCTTAATTACATGTTTTTAAAATAATTTAAATAAAAAACACTTATAATGACAAATAGATTTAATGAACTCTGACCCGATGAAATTTTTGTAACAGAAGAAAGTATGAGTTCTTTCTCCATGATTTTATAATTGACTTTCCAAAGCTCGAGCATATGGAAAAAATAAATAATGTGATTCTATGAGAGCAAAGCACCTTAGTGAACTAATGTGGCTCTAAGAGAGAAAATCCAATTTGGTAGTGAACAAAGAATTAGATCTTTTCATTTTTAATTCATTATCACACTCCAACACCTAAACATGAATAATCACACCCTTGGACCTAACCATGAACACCATTGGAAGAGAATGCAAACTTGAGTGTTTTAAAAAATAGGCCCACATTACTAACCGCTAAAAATAACAAGAGGATATACGTTTCATAAGCCCATACATGAATAGTAAGAATCTATTTATGTTTAATCCATGGAAAAATTTAGGGGCTAATATTTGCAGGTGGGCTAATTTTCCATGATTTTTCGAAAAAAAAGATTCGCCAATTTACATTTTTTATATCAATGATTTGCCCAAATTTTACAATATAAAATTATTTTACCCTTAAATCGCCAACATTATATAGAGAGTATATATAAAATCATTATAGATTTGAAAATTTTACAAATACATGAATGAACATTTTATAGTTTCCATATTAGAGACTAGTCAGATTCGCCAATGTTTTTAAACTTCAAGATAATTTTCCATCCTTAAAATTTTCCTTGGAACTTTAATCGTTAGATGGTTATTATAAAATTTATTAATTAAAAATATTACATAACTTACCTATACAACAAAACAAATGAATAGTACTTAATATAAACCCTAGTAATAATTATTACTGTCAAAGTTACTTAGTGTACAATTTTTAATATTATTACCTAACCTAGCATTTTTATAAAATAGATTGTAATGCCACCAAGAGTCAAAGTGGCCATCACAAGATAATTAACCATAATATTATTGTCAAAGTTACTTAATAAACAACTTAATATTATTAACTAACCTATCATTGCTATAAAATGCACCGTAAAGTTTCCCCAATTTAATGTGGCCATTCTGGATTTCTGTTGAAGATCTTAGAATACAAAAGGAACACTTAATGATGAGAAAAATAAAAGGAACACTTAATGATGAGAAAGAGAAAATCATTGCAAGCCATTGTTTTTAAAATAATTTCATATCTTAATTTGTCAAATCTTCAAATTCATTATTCATATTTTATCAAATGGATTTTCCACCTTATTTGTCGACTTAAAACATTATACAAAGAACTAATCCTATTGAGATAAGAGAGTGATATAAAGTTAAGCTATCAAGATAAGAAATTGTTCTTAAATCTAGTATTCAAACTTGAATATAAAATCTCATCAAGAAAACCACATAAACTATAATGAAATTAAATTGTGGGCAATCTCCTTTCACTCTTACTATTATTGATTTGAAACCTAATTATCTCATTGCTATTGTTTCAACTTGTTTTTATTAAAAAATGAATTATTATATAAAGTTTTATTAATAATCTCTCAAAAATACTTAAGCATCCATTTACCCAAGGCTATACTTTTTCTTTTTTTCCTCGAGAAAAAAGCGTAATTTTATTCAGCAGATGTGTACAAAATTACAATAAAAAACACACAGATGTATGTTCAGGAAGACCAAAACACGAAGGTTGATTGCAAGAGACAGGATCTGAGACTAGCATAGCCTATGCATATCCAGAAATCAGGCTTATACAAGTTGTTCCAAACAGATCAAAATTCAAGACTGTCAGTAAGTCCCTTTTGAGAAATATCATGTCACAACAGAACAAAAATGCTTCACTTCCAAAGCACAGACCAATGCCACTGCCCATAAAAAATTCAACCATTCATAACTAATGCTTGCACCTGTACAGGCCTTCACCCGATCCATATCGAATTCGGCCACCAAAAAAGAGTCCATAGTCTATATGGAACACCGCCACAGGGGAACCAGAAGCTCTGTAAATAAATAAAAAGCATTTTCTCATCCCGCATATGTAGTCCAGGAATGAGAAAAACGTTAAGGTAGACAGATATGTAAACAGCCTTCTTCAATCTAAAAAACAGTGAATGCTATCTACAGGAATGTCAACCCGTAAACAGTAGCAACACCAGCCAGATTAAACCATATCGGCCCTCAACATGCCAACGAAAGTATCAGCCTGCAGAAATAAAGGACATGACCTCCAAAAAGAACAGAAAGGAGACAAACGTTGTAACCACGTGCAGATTTGAATCAAACACACCTTCAGAATAGCTGTATGGAATTGGAAAACGGCCATGAACATAGGCAGCAAGACCAGACATCTGCCCATACACATTTGTGAAAAAGGCTTCGAAGGTTTCTCCTAACCCAGACATCTTTAAGAGAAACTTAGCATCAAACTAAGGATTGAATGTCTAAGAGAAATGAAATCAAGGCTGCCAAGGAGGAGCCCCTCATTCAAATAAGGATTGGTGTAAGTATTCAGAGATATCGCCACCAACATGTTCTCTTATCCGCCAAAGGCCCCCAACCTGCTGGATCCCCCTCTTAGAAGCTCGATCTGCCAATTCATTGTTTTCACGGTAAATATGTTGACAAGAGAAATATTCAAGAGAGGATAGGATCTCCCTAATAGATCGAAGCAAATGCTGTAAATGGTGCACTCTGCAATGCTGATATCCTTTTATCCAGTTAACCACATTCAAGGAATCACCATAAAAGTTTAACCTTCTGCAACCTTTCTCCACTGCAAACAACAGAAGGATCTTAAGGCTCAACAGTTCAGCATTGTTATTCGATCCTTCCCCAAGCCCAAATGATATTTCATACCAATGAGCATCAGAGAAAAACAACAGAGCCCCCCCCCCCCACATACATTTTGTTGCATCGCCCCATCAAAGAAACCCCAAGGATTTCTTCTATCGATGTCCAACATCAGAACCTCCCTCTGATTGGCGACACGGACATGAATAGGAAGAGCAGAATGCAGACCTATAGTCATGGCACTGATGACCACAGGTGTACTGACCACCCCATCAAAGAGTAAGCGGTTCCGGGCCAACCAAACACCCCAGATCACAAGAAGGGGCAGAGCTTTTAAATTCTGTTCTGAATGAGATGCCCACCAAACATCCCATGCCTGTGACACGGATAAGCCCTCCCAACGGCAATAGAGACCCAATAGCCTGGAGCATTCCATCCACACCCCTTTAATGAAGGGACAACTAAGGAAAAGGTGATTGACCGACTCATCATCAACATTACACAAACAGCACCAGCCTGGGCCCTGAAAACTTCTATGTTGCAGCACGTCCCAAGCGGGAACTTTGTTTTCAAGGACACACCACATAAATATGCGGGTCTTGGGGGGGAAATGTAGTTTCCATAGTTTCTTCCACCACCACCGCTCCGCCACCAAGACAGCCCCAGCACTAAGTTTTTTATAACCAGCCCGAGGAGAATAGATCCCGGACGGATCATAATCCCAAACAATCAAATCCTCCCGCTCCTGGAGCAGAATATGAGCCTGTTTTAACGCACTGATGTAGTCAGCCAAAGCCCTCTCATCATCAATCTCCAGACCCAAAGAAGAGGCCAAGACCCAGGACTGAATGCCCAATCTTCTCCGAACTGGATCAGCAAGTTGAGCCAAAAAAGTAATCCCCCTCTGCCTTAAGGCCCCAACCGTTCGCCCAGGAAGAAGATGCTGAAGTTCACTTCCCATCCAAGGATCCTCACCAACCCAGAGCTTCCTGCCACTACCCACATCCCAAGCCAAACTTGTTTCCAAAATGTGAAAGGAATTAACGAGAGCCTTCCACATCACAGAACCACTCGCAGAAGTTTTTCTTGGATTCCTAATCCAATCAACAATAGTCAATGGGGCAATATATTTCTGAAAAAGCACCTGGGTCCAAAGGCTGTCAACATTTAAGAGCCTCCAACCTCCCTTAGCTGCAAGAGCCTGTGCAAAGAGAAAAATGTTTTTCAGTCCCCAACCACCCAAACCTTTAGGGACAGCAATTTTCTCCCACCGAACCCACGGGGTCACCAAAGTATCCTGCTTCCCACTCCAAAGGAACCGAAAGCAAATCCTCCTGGCTGCCTCCAAAATACCTTTTGGGATCCATGAGAGGGACAGCCAATACACCGGGACAGCCTCTAAAACAGACTTAACAAGTGTTAAGCGCCCAGCTCTAGACAGCCATTTATGACACCACACTCTTAACCTCTTATCCATCTTTTCCAACAACCAGCTCCAATCCTGTTTTCTATAATCATTGGGTTTAAGGTGGAACCACAGGTAGGTCAGCCCATCAACCAAACCAACAGAATTATAAGGGAAGAATCTTTCAAACTCACGCCTCTCCTCCTCCCTCAAAAATTGAGAAGTGATGGAGGACTTCGCTACATTCACTTCCATACCGGTGGCCTTGCTAAAGAGGGCCAAAATCCCACCAAGAGTAACAACATCTCGCACCGAACCAGAGCAGAAAATTAACACATCATCAACAAAAAGAAGATGAGTGATGAACAGATTATGAGCAACCGGAATGCCCTTCAAAGAGCCCTGTCTTGTTGCCTCCTTAAGAGCTCTGCTTAGGCCCTCAGCCACCAGTAAAAACAAAAGGGGAGAAAGAGGGCAGCCTTGACGAAGGCCCCTTTCAGGATGAAAAAAGGGGGATGCAACCCCATTAAGCAATACAGAGAAAGATACAGTGGTTATACAACTCATGATCCACCTAATAAAGCCAATTCCAAAGCCAAGGTGAGTCAGGAGCATACGGATAAATAGCCAACTTACCCGGTCATAGGCTTTGGAGAGGTCTATCTTCAACACAACCCCTTTGAGGTTCTTGGTCTTCATGCTATGGGAAACCTCTTGAGCAGTCCCGATAGCTTCATGAATTTGCCGACCGTCCAGAAACCCGAATTGTTCCCCAGAGATATGGAGTGACAGAATGCTTTTGAGTCTTCTAGCAATCACCTTGGCTACCACTTTATAGATGCAGTTACAAAGAGATAATGGACGAAAATCAGCGAAAGAAAGGGGATTATCCACTTTCGGGATTAAAGCTATGAAGGTGGAATTAAAACAAGCCGGAATCCTCCCTGAAGATCTGATATCCTCCACAACTTTTAGAAGATCTGTCCCTATTATATCATAAAGAGCCAAAAAAAATTCAATCGACCATCCATCTGGCCCAGGACTTTTGTCTTTTTGAAAACTGTGGAGGACCTCCTTTAATTCCATCTCAGTAACCTCAGCCATCAAAGTTCTGTTGTCATCCTCCTCCACAAATCTCGGAAAAAATTGAGCCACTCTAACTACCTCCGCTAGAGAAGCATGATCAGGAGCCATAAAAAGAGCCTTGAAATGATCAACTCCCAACTTTGCTTTAGCCTCAAAGGAAGAGTGTACAATGCTATGACCATCCTTCAAACTCCAAATGGTATTTGACGCCTTCCGGCCTCGGGCAAAAGCATGGAAAAATTTCGTATTATCATCTCCACAAGCCAACCATGTGGCCCTGCTCTTCAGCCTCCACGATTCTTCCTTATCCATCAAAAGTGAGTTCCTTCTTTTTTCGAGAGCAACAAGGGAATCTTTGTCTGCTTGTGAATGAAACCCCCCTCCTATCCCCTCATAGGTCAGGCGGAGTTCCTCTTCAACCTGCTTCAGGTCCATATCCTCCCTCAATCTCTTGGAAGCCGACCAGGTCTTCACTGCTTCCTTGATCCGCTTAAAGTTCTCGGCAAAATGAAAAGCCGCAGCCAGATTACTATCAGCCCTATATGGAATCCACCTAGCAAGGATGAGGACTTTAAAGGAATCATCCTTGAGCCAGGTACTATTAAACTTTAACGGACTAGGTGGCTGTTTATGCCCAATATTTAAATCAAGGAAGATAGGAAAGTGATCAGAAGCACCCCCGCATCCAACCCACTGCCTAATTTGTAAAGGTCTGTCCACAATCTGCTCAGCCACCAGAAACCGATCAATTCTCTTCGCTATTCTATCTTCAGCACATCTTTTGTTCCTCCAAGTGGGCTTCAGCTTTAAAGGCTCAATATCAAGCAGATGGTTCTCCACTAGTTTCTGAGTGAAATACCCAGTTAAAAGATCAGTATGAGCATGAGGACCCCATACCTCAGCCTGGCCTAATGAAAAATTTAAATCACCACCCAGACTCACCGAGTCCCCCTTGAGTAGAGAGTTACCCAGTAGAGAGTCCCAAAAAGGGATCCGGTCTTGATATGGCCCATAGATATTGAAGATATTGAAAGCCATATCTAGCTCCAAAGCTTGAAATTTTAACCCCAAAACAGACTCCATACCCCAAAAATTTAGAGGTTTTATTATTCTTTCATTCCAGCCCACAGCCAGCCCACCCGATCTCCCTCTAGCATCCAGCGTTTCAAAAATCCACCTAGGCAACCAGCCTTCTAATCTAGCTTTGACCACAGAACCTGCTCCTAAAGTCTCTTGAAGCAAAACAATATCCGGACAATCCAGAAAAATGATCCTCCGGAAAGCAGCTTTCTTTTGGGGTCCTGCCAATCCCCTGCAATTGAAGGACATGATCTTCATCACACACCAGTCTTCAGGGACAGTCTTGCTCTAAGTGCCCTCTCAATAGAATACTGCCTCCCATCATGTACATCCAACATAGCTCTATCCTGAGCTTTTGCCAAGAAGGAAATCCTTCCCCTGCCCCGAGCTGCTGAAGGTTTCCCCCTCCCTAACCCCCCTGCACCTTTTTTTGCACTGGATCGCAGATTATACCCCATGACCAAAGGGCCAGAGGTTTCCAAAGGAGTCATCACACCTTCACTTGGATCGAAAACAGTGGTCTTCCCTTGAGATGCTGGCTAGGAACAAATAGTATCAGTAATAGGTAACAAACCTCCATCGACCATACCATCTGAAACTGACTTTGTAGCCAAGTTAAGTGAAAAATTAATAAGGGGAGAAAAGGGAAAGGATCCCAAATGATAGGAAGACAGAAAAGAAAAAGCAGACTTCAGCATGGCATCTTTCTTCAGTTGAAAGTCCGCTTCAAAGTGACCACTATGAACCTTCACAACAGGTAGAGAAACACCATCACAAGACTGGGATAGCGGCGCCAGCCCAGCAGCGAGAAAAGGCTCCACTCCCAAATGCTGAGGGCCTAAAGCATCCAGATTGCTGCATCCCATGGAAGATGGGTTCAGGTCTTTTGTAAAAAACGTAGAAGACAAAAACTGATCATTGGAAAGACCAGATCCTTCCCCTCTCGAACTTGGAGACCTCTCAAAGCGCCTAACCCACCGTTTTTTGACAGGTCGAGAGGAAGAGCCACACTTAGAGGCAGGATGTCCGTATGCATGACATCGATGACATCTGAATGGCACATTTTCATAATCCAGGATCTGCTTGATGACATGTTGCCCCCACCGAAGATTCAATGATTCAGCCAATCCATCTCTGATATTGACCATTGCTAAAATTCGAGCCACCCGCCTGTGGTTAGTCTGTAAGAAGGAGAGATCAGCCTCAATAAAGACCCCAAGTGTATTACCGATACCTCGAAGGTGTTCCTCTGTCCAATAGTGAAGAGGCAGCCCAGGGAAACGAACCCACAGGGGTACAGAGTCCACTCTCTCCCTACTAGCATCGAAGAGAGGATGCCAGTGTTTGAGTAGCAATGGCGTGTGATCCAACGCCCAGGACCTATGCAGCACCCACTGAATATGCTCTGGTAGCAGAAAGTTGAAAGCAAACCACCCTTTAGTAAGAAGCACCACTTCCGGAACATAACCCAGATCCTCTTTCTAGTTCTCTTCAGCCCATGCAACCACCGTTTTCAAAACGAAGTGCCTCCCCATGGCTCTACCAACTAGTGTTCTGCTAGCCAGCTGAGAGACCTGCTCCCATCTTATATCTTCGCCCAGGACGTAGTTTAACTCTGCTTTGTTGGCTTTTATCCAGTTCTTTTTCCTTTTTCCCTTCTTCGGCTCCTCATCCTTCCTAACTCTGCAATCGCTAGTTTCTCTTAGACCCTCATGGGCAGGGTTCCCACTCTGTTCTTCTGGGCTTAAGAGGTTAGAGATACCTCTCCTACTTCCTTTATCACGAGATTCGTTAACCCCTCTGTCATATATCACAGAAGGATCCAGGTCATAAACACAGGCGAAACCATCGTTTCTCTGATGATCAACTGCTCTTACCCTTTCGGCCACGATCGAGCTCTGTGACGCAGTCTTATCCTGCAGGTCGAGCACCTTCTCTGATTCACTAATGCCAATGGACTGACGATTTTTCAATGGAGCCTCGCCCCCTCTGTCTGCCAAAACAGCTCCCACCTTCCGGTCAAATCCGCCAATGATTTCAACATACGACAATCTTTCACCCACCGCTTGTGGGCTCCCCTCAGCACCTTGGGACCGAAGCCCTGACTGCAAACGCCCGACCTGTTCTGCGATAACAGAGGCGCGCAAACCCTGATCCCAAGCTTGATCTGCTACATTCAAACTGCCGTTTCTCCCGCCCTGCTCCATGCGCGCAGCCCTTTGTCAACTGATCAAGGCTATACTTTTATAATAGGAATAAAATTAATTTGCATGATCCTTTTCAGGACATCCTAGACTTTATTATGCATTTCAAATTTGTCTTTTAATATTAATATGGATAATCATATTTTCGATGCCAATAATATTTCTTTAATATGTGTGTTCTGATATTAATATAGATAAATGAATTTTCTTCTAGGATAATATATTTCCTTCAACTTTCTCATTCATACGAAATGAAATGCCGTTACTGCACAAACTCTAGTAAATCCAGGGCAAGAGCATAGAATTCATATTGTTTAGTCATTTTTTAAATTTTATGAGTAGCACAACTGATTTGATTCTATTCGTCCAACATTTTCTTCACAAAAAAACTAATTCTATGAATATGGTGAATTCAATGGTTGGGAGCATATCACACTGCCGAAGGATTAGGGGGTTGGGGATTGTTGGATGTGGACACCTTTGGGAAGGCACTGCTAATGAAATCTTTTGGGAGGTGGCTATATACTCTGGGAATTTGGAGTGATATTATCAAATATAATTATCTTAGGACACAAAATCTAGAGGAGATGTATATTTCGGGATGGAAGAATGTTGGCAAGGGGTCATATATTTAGAATGGTTTAAAAAAAAATTGGCCCTTGTTCCATAGGATGTTACAGTGGAGTTTCGGAAATGGCTGAAAAATCTTGATCGGGGCAGGGGATATTCGAGGACTTCCACAGATTCATTCCATTAGTGCAGAACTGGGAAATTTTCTGAATGACAGAAGAATATTTTACTTGGGTCAAATTATAAAACACTGGTTGGAGGGCGCTCCAAGGTGGAAGGAGGCTAAGGACATGGGTATCCTCGGACCCTTGGCAGCAGAGTGGACAAAGTATCTGGAAGGTTTAAGATGCATGGGGTGTAGACAAAACATAACCAGTGATCAGGTCATGTGGGGTGGTTTACCATATAACGGAAAAACAAGTACCAGTGATACATGCAAAAATTTGATTAAGTTTCAATATGGATAGACAGGAAAAAGTTGGTTTACGGAGATCTGGAAGGTGAAAATTCACACTAAACATATTATATTCTTGTGGTTTGTCTAGAAGGACAAAAAATTGACGTGGACAAATATCAAGAAAAAAGTTAAGATTGGGCCTGGGATCTGCTGTCTGTGCATGGCAACGGATGAAGATAACACCCACCTTTTTATAAATATACTTTTGCATGAGACATTCAATGCTCACTGTGCAAACATTTCAATTTCCAAGAATGGGATTACCTGTCCGGCAAAGAATGCACAAACTGGTGGTTCAAGAAAGGTAAGCAATTTAGAAACATTTCACTAATCTTTCACTGGAGACTGTGGTGCTGCATGAATAAGTGGTTATTTGAAGAGCATAAATGTACATCTGCGTTGATCACTACATAGATCATTCGGAAATGGGGAGACTTGAGGATTCATCCCAAACCTCCTCGTGATCTCTCGATCATACTGGGACCCTTTGAAATTCTTTATCCGGTAGGTTTCTTCGATGGGGCAACCCAAAACATGAGATGTGGATGTGGAGCTTGGCTTATGATCACTCCACAGTGTCACTACAAAATCCATTGGTTCGGCGGACAAGGGACTAATATGAGGGCAGAGATGCTGTCCTTGTGGGGACTACTATGGTTCACCAAGAAACTTAATATCAATAAGCTATGGGTTTTTGGGGACTCTCAGGTTCTCATTGATCACTTGAATAACTAGAATTCTTTGGCACCTGGACATCTATCTTCCTGGATAGATAGGATTGACGACCTGTGAAGATCCTTTTCCATCATCTCTTTCACACACATATATAAGGAGAAGAATGAAACGACAGACAGATTATCCAAGAAGGGTTTGACGGGGAAATTTGGTGAGATGTACTATGAACTTATAGATGCCTTAGGCTGTGGGGTGAAGGGTACTGTTAAATTCTTCTGAACAACTGACATAGTCAGAGATAAAGTGGACATGCACACAGATGTGATGGTTGCTAGGGGTATGGATATAGAATGTAGACTATAAATAGGAACTTTGGACCATTTTTTTTTTTTTAACAATTGAACTGAACCTTTATGACAGTTGGAAGCGGATAGGTGAAAGGAGACACATGGAAGGATGGCTTTCAGATGAAGGACAACTAGTTTCTACAAGTTTTGGATAATGATAATTGTAACTTTTTCATTGGATTACAGTATTTTTGTTTTGAATTCAAGTATAGTGATAATCCCTACTTAATATGGTGATATAAGAATGAATAATGAACACAAAATTGAATGTAAATTCTTATAATTTTTTTACTTTGTACTAGTACTTAATATACACCATACATTTTTTCCACTAAAAAAAATATATTGTGAAACGTAATTTAAATTATTTATTGTAAATAAGATTAATATTATTAATTATATTATTTAATATTTAATGTTTCTAAAAATAAATAAATTAGTTTTACAATAATTAATATTAACACCAGTAAATTAGAAATTAGAATTGTGAAGAAATGAAAAGCTAATAAAAATAAGTGTTACTAAACTTATATAGCAAATGCTTTTGCTTTCAACCCTGAGATAATGTATACAACTTAGAATATTCTCAAATGGTTAAATCTAATAAAAAATATGAAAACCTATTTAAAATAAACTATCAAATCTGAAAACCTATTTAAAATAAACTATCATGGTAGTAATAATAATATTATTGTGCAAATAATGTTTCAAACTAATAACTAAAGCTCAACTTCTAAGTTTCATGTGACAACAACAAAAAGAAAGCCCATTGGCGTCTTTGGCTAATCTAATGCCTCAAAGTAGAAGGGTGGATTTTGACAGTTAAATTACGTCACAAGGCAAGTTAGCTGTCCAATGGAATTACAACTCTTCAATATATACGTCCCTAGTTTTTTTCGTTGAAATGTTTCAAACTTTCGGTAAAGTGTTGTAAGCCGTCAAATTACAAGTTAGTTAGAATTCAAATTTAGTTGGAAAATATTTAAAAAAATTTAATATTTATATTTTAATTTTTACATATTCTAAACTTATCTAAAACAGTGAAATGATGAAGTAAAAGCATATTCACACCGTATTTAGAAAAAGTTGAATGGAATCAAAATGTCGTGTTGGAGACACAGTTTCACATGGATACATAAAAACTGGCCACAGTGAAATGAAAGCGCATTTCTCATCTCACGACACATCACATCACATGAACATCTTTGTACATGCCCCTAACAGACAAAGAAAAAGTTTGACACGCCCCTAACCGACAAAGAAAATATTTGATGACATGACATCACACGGTGGGTATCACCATGAGATTGTAATAATGGGTCAAAAGCTTCCTAATATAAAAGGTATAAAATTATTTCTAATTGATTTTATCCATATTAAATGTGAAATACAAATTACATATTTTTATTAATTAATAATTAAAAAACAAATTAATTATTTAAAATATATTATATTAATTAGAAAAATTAAAATATATTTTAAAATTGGTATAAAATTAAAATATTTTCACTAACTTATAACACAAATATCATAATTATCATATTTTTAAAATAAAAACATATTATATCATATAAAAAAACATTACCAGTATTACATTCACATGTTTCTAACTCATATATAATTAGTCATATAAAAATCAAGTGATGATGATGATGATGGTTAACGTCCACTAAGACCAATATTTGGTCTATGGACCTAAGGAAAAGAGTTATTTAATTTGATTTAAGATTTTATTCCTATGCTCAAAAATCTTGGAGAGAAGCCTCCCGAGCTCACTATAATTTTGACATCTTAAAAGGCTAACAAGGTCCGTATTGCAACAAAGATTATGAAATTGAGCTCTAATGTGGTTGTACGCGGGGCACTCTAAGAGGAAGTGATTTTCATCCTCTATGTTCATATTCTCACAGAGATGGCGGATCCTTTCCATCCATGGTGTTTTAGGAACTCTCCAACGATTTGTTTCACTATGGAGCTCATGAGAGTTCGTTCTAATCTTGGCTATATTAATTTTCTTCTTTGAGCTAGTTAAAACAGAAAGATACTTTTGATCTTCTAAGATGGGATTGATGGCCTCCTTATAATACCTTAATTTTCTTTAAGCTGCTAGATCTTTCTCACACCACATTTTTTCTTTGAACTTAGAAGTAACGATTTTTTTAATCTTATTGATGTTTTGCAATGCAACATTCTCATTGATCTCCCAATGGTTTAACCAGGCCTTGGTATCTTTATACCAACCTTGTTTAAGCCTTAGGTGGTTTTGGCTGGAATTTAAAGCTAGCTTAGGAAGTCTATGGTCTCCTATGTTATTGAGCTTGTGCTTGTACAACAGAAGCCTAGTCATAGCTATGCTCTCGATAGGGGAAAGACCCACTTCTATAAGGAGAATAGGATAGGGTGTATTGCTTTTAATTTTAAGGTTATAAGTTATAAAACGCTTCTGGATTTGCTCAATATTTCTCCAGGATTCTCTAGAGATGCTGCAACCCCAAACCTCACATCCATATAAGATAACAAGAGTGACTAAAGTTTCAAAGAGGAACTTCTTTCTATCCCACATTACGAGGTTTGTCGTTTTACAATTATTTTCAAGACCAAAATAAGCTTTCCACCCCCCATTAATCCTTTTCCGAATGCTATAGTTCCAGTTGAGCTTGTGATGAATATCAATTCCTAGGTACTTGTAAGAAGACACTTCCTCCAAGTTACTATTGTCATACATAAAATTAGCGTAAGTGTCCTTCTTGGATTTGATAATCATAACTTTTGTTTTCTCAGTGTTAACAGACATACCCATGGTAGAGCATAAATTCTTAAGAAGTCTAAGTTACTTATCAAGATCAGATGGGCACCTTGTGAGAAGAAAAATATCGTCCGCATAGAGAAGAAGGATGATGACTATCCCAACTAAGATCGTGCCAACACATCTTGCTTCCTCTAAACAACCTTCTAGCTTATCGATGTAAATGCCAAATAGGGTAGGGGAGAGGGGGCAACCTTGTTTAATGATAGGTCACAATCACAAAAAAAAAACCATCATCAATGAGTATGGTAAGTGTATTAAAGTAATTCATATTTTCATATATAGGTAAAAAAAATTTTATAGTGGTTGTTATATTGTGTTTAATTTTGGTGAAAATAAATAGTTTTGAAAATTTTAAATAAATTTTATAAAATTTATTAAATTTTTGAAAAACAAAATATTAAATTGACTATATATATATATATATATATATGTATATAAATGTAAATTATTTATTAATTATGTTAGATATAAAAATTATATTAAAAATTAAAAAATATAAAAATTTCTATTTGTAAAGTGTAGACTTTGTGATAATATTTTATTTGGATTAGATAATTATATTGTTTGTCATACATTTTGATACATTCACAGTGGAAAAAGTGGAGGAATCAGCTCAAGGGACTGTTTTCACCAGTGGACTGTGGGACTCAGTTTGGCGAAACGAGGTCTGAAACCTTCTGGGAGCATTTTGAGGCATCAACTGATGTTTTTTTGGGTAAACTTTGTTGCGTTAGATCCACGCCTATTCATGTTGTTCTACACACAAAGATCTTTCCAACGACCCAAGAATCTCATCAATCGAAGTCTGCATGCAAAAGTTATGTCACTCAGAAGTTGACCTTCATGTTTTTTCTCCTATAATTCGGAATAATGTCATAACAACCCCCATTATTCATGGGAAATGGGCTAGCCACATGATTGTGGTAAAAGACTCTAGTGTCTATATTGTAACTCTAGTTAAGGGTTGATGTAGTCAAACTTTAACACTAGTAGGCTATCAAGTTGTGTTATAACCGGGTCACTAGGAGGAAGAGGCATTCCATTCTTTCGAGAGAATTTTGTTCCATAGTTGAGCGAAGATAGCCAAGAGAGATAGGAGGTAGAGCACACAGGGAGGATTTGTTCCACATGGCTTTTTTTTTTTGTAAATTTAGTAGTGCCTTTATATTTTCATATTTTTAACAAGCAAGTTGCTATACATACTATACCATTTGTTGTAGCCTCAACCTGCCCGAAGGAAACTAGGTCTGTTGGCCACCGCATAGAATTAAAAGCCAACCAAAACAGAAATTTTCTTTTCCTTCTAGTTACTGCTTTTATCGCTTTACTATGTCCATAGCATTTACAGTTAAAACAGAAGTTATATCTACTATCCGCCAAAAACATGCAAAAACATCTATAGTCTAAACAGAAATCCCATCAGAAGAGTCAACCTGAGCTGGGTCCTTTGCTGTAGAACCCAACAATTCCTTTTGCTGCATGCTGTGAAGCTGTCACTCTATCTTTCCAATTCTTTCATTAACTTGAATCTGAACCTTCACCATATTACTTCTTTGTACCTGCATCCATATTCCAGAAACAGAAAGAGAGCGAAGTGACCTCATCTTCTGCTAGGTTTTCTCCCGAAAGAGTTTCCCATAACATATTTTGTGTCTTATGTGTGTGTGAGTTTATTTTGTATTTTTCTACTTTTCTGTATAATTTCCATTTCCATGCATGTACAACTAAATCTACAAATTTTAAAGTTTAATAAAATTGTAATAATGTAAAATTTATAATTTCTAATATAATATTATCAGATTTGCTGTGAAGAACTGTCCTCATTTCAAAATCAAAATATTTTATTAATAGCTTATTGGCCAAGTGTCATAATAATTTAAGTTTTGTTCAATACCAATGCTTATCAATACTATTTGCCCAAAAACCATAATTCATTTCAAAATAAAAAAAAATGTTTATAGATATTTTAATTTAATTTAATTTTATAATATTTTTAAAATTAAACCTTAATATTTACAACATAACAAGATTATTAACCATAGATATTTACTGCATTTTACCATGATTTATGAATACCACTTGCCCAAAAACCATAACTCATTTCAAAATCAAAATATTTAATAAATATTTTATTTTATAACATTTTTTTACTTATTATTGATTTATATCTAGCTTTTGTCAAACTATATATATATATATATATATATATATATATATATATATATATTCTTAATCTGGTTATCAATAAAAAGTATGATCTGGCAAAAGATTATTATGAGAATAAAAACTAATATAATAATATTATTCTCATATATATGTGTGTGTGTGTTTGTGTGTGTGCAGGCAACTAGGTTCTATATTACATTTGTTTTGTTGAGTGATAATGGAAAATACTAAAGTAGGGGAATACCTTTTTATTAAAAGATAATGAAAATCAACATTGCAGTGGAAATTTCTATAAAGATTTGTTTGCCAAGTGATAAGGAACTCAGTTTAATGAAAAGATTATGGAAATTAACAAAGTAGTGGAATTTTTTTTGGTTAAGAAAAAATGAAAATTAACATTGTAGTGAAAATTTATACACAAATAATTTACATAACACAATTTAATTCAAAAAACTACGAGGGTTAACTCAATTGATAAGTGCCATATACTTTACATAACACGATTTAATTCAAGAAGCTATGAGGATTAGCTCAATTAATCCCTTAATATTAATATACACAATTAATCCCTTAATATTAATATACATAATACAAATATACTCTAGACTTAATAATCTATTTCATACTTAAAAAACACACAATTTAATTTAAAAAATAAAATATAAACGTCCAAACATCCCAACCATTTTTTAAATCACTTAGAGAGATAAAACCGTCTCACACCTGTAAAAGTAATTGTAGATTACAACTCATATCCCTGAACACATCACATGGGCATCTGTTGTACATGCCCCAACCGACACAACACCTTACATCACATGGTACTCTCATCCCATAACACATCACATGGCCATCTATTGTACATACATACCCCGATCGACACAACACCTCACATCACATGGTGGTAATCATGATAAATTTGAAGCTGTAAAATTTTTTATATATATATATATATTATGTGTTTTTAAATAATAATATATATTTTTATTTTATGATAAAAATTTTATTATTAAATTGATAATTATATATATATATATATATATATATATATATATATATATATATATATATTATTTTTTTTCTTATATATTCTTTATTAGTTTTAAAAAATTTTTTATTTTTATTTTTATATAATACAAATGTATATCATTTATTTTCGAACGTGCCATCTAAAAGTGAGTTTTGAAAATAAAATAAAATAAAATATAAATCAAATAAAATCAAATATTTAGTTGTGAATTTTTTTATTTGGAAGAGAGAGGGAATAATTTTGATTCTAATCAACTCATCCTCGTATGATTCCTACCAATTTTTTTTGCTTATAAAACTTAAATAATTTTAATTCTAATCAACTCATCGTCTTATTATTAATGAGTTTTACCATTTTTTTTTCAAAACTTAAATGTTAGATTAGATAGTTTATTTTTATGAGATTAAATATTGTAAGTTATAAGATAATTGGAATTTAAAAAAAATGGTTGAAATATAAAGTTAAAATGAATCATTTATATTACAAATTGAAAAGTAAATTTGTTTAGAAAAAATTTTTATATTAATTTTTAAGTTGATGAGGTATATAATGTTTATGTTATTTTATTTAGGTTTTATTCTAAAAATGATAGAATTATTAAAGAAATAATGTGATAGATTATTTTTGAAGTTGTGTAATAAAATTTGGTAGTTATGGAATGGGTTGTTGGAGTTCGTATTTTTCCAATTTTCCCATGAGTTTAGTATGGTGAGTTGTAAGCTTACATGGGGACTTGCATCTGTCTAATTGTCGTAGTTACCCTTATCCGACATTGGGCCTCCTGCATTGCGATATAATGTAGGTCTTCCATGCACATTTACATAAGCTTGTGAGTAATAGAATACTCTTACATGGCCCTGCTAAATTTTTTGGTTTAATTTTTTTAATGGGGTTTCTTCATTTATAAATCTATTTGAATAGTGTCTAATCTGTTTAAATTTTTTCTATTAGAGTGGTTTAAATCTGAATGAATTTTTTGTTTTAGTGAGATTTGTTTTGACCATGCTTCTGCCATAACTATGATCTACTACTTAAATGCCTAGATCTGCAAGGAAACAAATGGATCTATTGCAAATCTGAAGGACAATGGATCCGATCATGTTCCCTTCCCTTTCCACGGATTCCAAACCTTTCTGAATTCCAGCCAGGAGAATACTTGGTTTGATCAAGGTACACTGTATGGATTTTGTTTTCTTTTTCTTTGCTCATTGGGCATTCTGAGAAATGTTCTGGTGAAGGTCATATAACGAAGCTTCAATGGATCTTTCTTGACCTAAAATATGCGGTGGATACGCTACTGGAAGAGCTTGCAGCACAAAGGAAATGTATCGGATCGAAAATTTAGGCTCGACTAGCCTAATCATCGCCTCTTGCTTTTTTTTTAGCGGTAGCTTGTTGCAGATTCTTGATTGCTTCTGGAGAATTTTTATGTTTCTTGAATAGTAGCTTGATAAGGCTATTCCATTTAAATAAGTGACTTGTACTGCACTGTCAACTTGCTAGAAAGGGTATACGCAATTGGATTTCATTTGGATTGGGTGCACTAGCAAGACTAAGAATCAGGCATGTTCTAGTAGTTTGTAATTTTATATCCAGATGGCTAGCCTAGACATGCAAAGAGCAGAAGATTTCAATCCTAACATCGTACCAATTTAATTCCTATCTATGTCGTGGTGCTTCTAGTGACTGGGAACCCGTTATCTTGGTCTTATGGTCACTGCCAGTCTCCTTTACTGAACTCTTAGATTGCTTAGATTTGTAGTGCACATAAGAGAACTTTTTGTATTGATGACATAGTTTTTTTTGCATCAAGTGCCACTTTGGTTTCTTATTTCTTTGTAAAGAGATTTGGGATTCTGGTGCCATACTTGCAGCAACGAATTCAATTTTAATTTTTCCCAGTTATATTTCTTGATCCATTGCTAGATAGTACGACAAATGAAGGGGTGGCAATATTTTCCTTGCGTTTAAATTTCTACCTGTTTGTGAAGGTTGTTAACACTGGATGCTTGCCATCAACGAATCTTGGAAAAATCCAGCCCCCATAGCTACACAAAAAATATTAAATTGCAAATCTCGTTTCATGTTCGTGAAGCCTACATTTTTTTCTTATGAGGAAGTGATCTCAACCATGTGACAACTCCATGAATGAGGCATTTCATCCATTTTTTTGATGATCGTGTAGTTTCCCTCAAATATACACCTGCAGTCTTTCATATTTGATTAAGAGATACCTCACACTATTTGATTATTATTGTTGTCATTTTCCAACTATTATCTATTTTTGTGTTGCATTAACCATCCAGTTGAAGCAGGAAAAGAAAAGCGCAGAGGTTGTGGTGTTTGAGGTGTTGATCAAACTGCAATCGAGCCTCATAAGAACCCTAGGTGGACACCCTTTCCAAATCTCAATAAGAAAATTCAAAACCTTCATGAATTTTTATCAGTTGTCTGTAAAGATTTTGGAAGATGTTGTAATTCTATCTCGGGACTTTAGCACACCACATTGGTTTGAAAATTTTCCCATTTTTTACTTTTCCCACATAAATCTTAAAAAGAGAAAGGTGTATTAATTTTCTTTGGGCACACATATTTTATTCCAATGATTTTTTAAAACGTATCAGGAGAATTTGTAAATTATGCTCATTAAAGAAAGACCATATGTCCATTTGTTGATGTATATGATGCTTTGATGGTGGGAATTTATGAAACAATCGATGGCTAGTCATGTAAACATAGTTGGATTGATCTTATTTGTGTGGTGATTGGAAGCTTCATGTTATTCTTGTCATCACCAATCCTCTTCTGTAGCAATTTTTTATTAAATCCAGCTTGTATTTTCAAGATCGGTAAAATATTGTAGGAGCTTCGTGAGAAGAAAGCAGTGGGTGAATTTCGTAAAGAAGTCCTTCAGTTACAATCTGTAGTAACTCTATTACAAGTAGAGAATGCAACTCTTAAAAACAAGTTGCAAATTTCGGTAGCTGAGAAAATCCAGAAGGTTGACCATTTGGAATCAACCATGGTAAAATAATTCTATATGCTTAAAGATGAATTTCAAGAGAAGATTGACCTCCTCGATGACTTGCAGGAGGAAGTTGTGTTCTTTGATGAATCGAAAACAGAAAATTTGAAGAGGCAGCTAGAAGAGAAAAATAATCAACATGTTATGGAGATTAAATGCTTAAAGGAAACAATGTTGGAGAATTTTTTTTTTTTTGAAACAAGATTATGATGCATTGTACCAACAGTTAATTAAGAAGTATGAGGTCATTCAAAAGCTTCAGGCCTTCTAAGTGGGAACTTGACTTGGAAGTCAGTCGTCTTCAAAAAATTAAGACAAAGATAGTTTATGTTAACATGCCAAAATCTAGTTATTCCACACTTGATTATGTTGATTGTTAGAAGACTGAAGCTGATGATCATGAAGCATCATATGCCTTTGTTAAAACCAGATTTGAAAATCATACTACTAGTATTGGATCACGCTTACTGAGCAAAATGGGATATATCAGAGAAGGACTTGGGAAGGATGGACAGGGAATTAATGCTCCTATAAACCCTATAGTTCAGACATCAAGAGTAGGTCTTGGATACGATCTTGTTGCTGCCTCATCTCCTACATCCAAATGTGAGGTGCTTGAAGAAAATTCTTGTGTTGATTGTGATAAACAGATGGATGACATGGCTCCAAATGTCATTCTTAATGATAATGTTCTTGTGCTCAACTTTGAGTCTGCGAGAACTGAACCATTCCCACATCCTCATCATAATAAATTACCCAAGAATCAACATTATAGGTCAACTAGTAGTCCAACATTTAGATCATTACAGAAGAGACGTGAAATAATTAATTGTGGATGAATGCCTACCATCAAGATCATTTGTGGATGGGTCTATGGATGGCCATGAAATCATTTGAACATATGCTTAAAGAATTCATATCATTGTATTGCATAAATTGTTCATTGTTGTTTTCCAATGTTCCCTTAGTTGTGCTTCAAGGGGGAAATTTGTTGACAATGAAGACTATTGATTCTCGCTCCTTCCGCAGTTGTGTTTTAGGGGGGTACAACTAGATGGTGACAAATATTGTTTTCGTTTCTTTGTTGACAATTTTCATATTTTGTGTTTGATCAGTATGATGGTGACAATGTTAAGACAACTTCTGGAGCATTGTTGTACAACGGTTAATCTAAATTTTCCCTTACAGGCATCACTGTTTGTTTGTTGGTTGATGGTGGTGCTTCTATTTCAAACCTTTGTCTTGGTTATTTACTGGCACCTAGTTTCTTTGAAGCATTTTTTGGAGAAGTTGAAAATGTTTTCCACCCTTGTGCCTCTGCAACAATCCTACTTTAAAGATCGACTGACCTCATTGAGGTTTCATGACTCTCATCTTTAGAGTTTTTTCACATCATTATTTTTTACTTCCTGATTAGAGTAGGCCTATGTTATTTCCATTTAGTGGATTGTTATGGGATCTAAAATTTCAACTCCATTATACTTTGAGCAATGATAGGTTCCTCTCTTTTGCAGGGGGGGGGGGGGGGAGTTTTTTCCTACGAGTTTTTCTCTCTTTATCCCCTTATGAGAGTTTGTACATGGGTATCTAATCAAGCCTTGTGCCAGGACCCATTCTTTGTTTTTTATTTAGTTACTCCTTATGTTTCGCTTAGGGGGGGGGGGGGTGTTGGAGTTTGTCTTTTCCAATGCTTCATTTCCATCTGTCCAATTGTCATAGTTATCCCTATCCGACACTGAGCTTCCTTCATCGTTATATAATAGACGTCTTACATGTACATTTACATAAGCTTGTGAGTAATAGAATACTCTTACATGGGTTTTTATTATATATATTTTTAAATATGATATTTTGAAAACTGTCAATATATTAGAACAAACATTTTTTCAATTTCAATTAACATATAATCTTGTTTATATTTATATATAAGTATACATTTCCGTTGTACATAGTGTATGAATACAATCACTTTATATCAAATGCTTAAAGGATCCAATTCTATGGAGGTGAAAACCTTTTTTAAAATGAGAAATTTGAAAAAGGTTTACACCTTGAGAAATGAAATCCTTCTAGTTGCTTGATAGATGTACTGTTTAAATAGATCCATGTTATATATTCCATGGGTTATCTCAACAAATATATTATTATTTTTATATTTATGTTTAAGTATATACTTTCATTGTACACGATGTATAAACACAATCGTGTTCCATTAAATCCTTAGAGGGATCCAAATCTCATGAGGTGCAACCCTCTATTAGAATAAGAAATTTTAAAAAAGGTTTACACCTTAAGAATTTCAATTAATTAAGACACTTTATAGATACGAGGTAGATATATATATATATATATATATATATATATATAAATATATATAATGTGCTAAATCCATGTTGAGCATGAAAGGAATTACATATTCATTTTTAATAACAAAGCAATAAAATATTTTAATGAGAAGCCTTTTTTTAATTTCAATTAATTTATATAATATATATATACATAGTTGAAATTGAAGTGTCCACATTGAAATATTTTTTTGTTATTAGTATATATATATATATATATATATATATATATATATATATATGTATATATTTTTGGGCTAGACACTCTTGAACCATAAATCTTCACACAAGGTGTGCCTTAAGTAATACAAGCTATCATTGTTCTGCACTCTATTGACATTATTGATATATTTTTAAATACATGTCTCTTTCATATTTGAAACTAGAAACATATATATATGTTATTAATCTTGGTTGGTGAAGGAATTGCACATATCTCTTATACTAAAAAGTAGAAAGCTTTAATTCCAATTACTCTATCCTTCTCTATGCAATGTTGATGTAAAATCAAGGTGGACATTGAAGTATTCTATTTTTGGTGGAAGATTTATTTTTTATTAATAATTTTCAATTTGTTAATGTAAGTATTATTTTATTATATTTAAATATAACATTATGGAACAACATGATTTACTCATATTAGGATGTAGAGAAAATCACAAATTGAAACAACTTACTTCATATAACCAAAAAGGTTGGGAAATATTATTGAACATAAAGATAGGTTGATTAGTGTTAAGGTCAGTTATAAATACATAAATATAGAATACTCAACCAAACTCCCAACTTAAAAGGGTCAATAATATTTATGAATAAATACCTCATTCCAAAAGACCAAGTAGAATTAAGAAAGGAAGTGGCCAAGTAGAATTAAGAAAGGAAGCTCAAAAGGTAAAAGAAGCTAGAAAGGAAGGAAAATAGGCAATAATAAGTATTGAATATCTATTATTAGGGACAAACACCAAAAAGATAGTAATAGATAGGAATTTTATACACTTCAAATATTCACATGTAACTATTGTGGTGTTCCATGGAGCAAAAGGAACAAATTAAGTTGGATCCCAAGTGAAATTGATACTATTTTTCTAGATGAAAATGCAACTACTATTAGTCTTCATAGTTTTTTTTTGGCACATGACATGATGTAATTCTTATGTATTTGCAAAAGAGAGGAAAATAAAATTATTGTGAAGATTAAATAAAATATATTTTTATAAGCATGGGTTTCATGATAAAACTATAATGCTTATAGTTCAAATCACCCATTAAGTGCTTCTAGGGGTGTGTCATGAGTCATAGTCCTTGTCATAATGTAATGGACCCTTCTTGGGATTTTTTTTTATCAAGAAAGAAATTTGTTTTTATGTCAAAAATTTAAATTATGCCTCCTCCACCAAGTAAGCTTCCTCACCTATCAAGTTGGCTTCGCGAAGAGAACTCAACCTCACAAAAAGACTATAACTAAATGATGTATTTGAACGATTTTGTGACGAATCAAGAAAAAATCGATGTGAAGCAAGATAGTAAGAAAGAAGAGTGAAGGTATAGAAGAAACAAAGAGCCAAAAGGAGATGTTGGAATCTGAAGTTTGTTTCCATCTCTCCCACACGTGCGAGTAATTTTTAGGGTTATTTTATATGAGATAAAGGTAGATTTCAAGAGGTTGGATCTACAATTTAGAGAAGGAGAAAAAGAGCTAAAAATATAAGGAAATAAAGAAGAAACTATAGCAAATAAAGGAGGAACTAAAACTTGAGAATTTCTCCCACAGGTGCAAAATTCCTCAGTTGAAGGAGGTCAAAATTTTTCAGGTTTGTAGTAGAGGCCAAAATTTTGTTGCAGAAGATCGAGATCTTAATTTTGACTAAATTTCAAGAAGGTCGAATTGGATTGAATTTTTTGGATTAATTTCACTTGAAAGAGTTTCTCTTGGAAGGCTAACTTGGTGGATGGAGGAAGGTTTGATGTTGGTCTAGAGGTCTTGGTTATCTCACTTTAAATTGGTTCTTGAAGAAGAATAGAATTTTAGATGGGTGTTCCCCTAAGAGAGGGGTTTTGTCCCTAGCTCAGAGCCTACACACTGTGTCATTTATTTAGTTTTATCTACATGCTTTTGGTTTTGATTGTTTCTTGATGATAAAAAGATAAAAGAAGAGACAAAACAAGTTAATTAGAATTCAAATAAAACATAAGTAATTATCAATATAAGAAAATCTTTCTTCTTTCTAATTTTCTGACATGGTTTCAGAGGTAAGGTGAAGAAAGGAAAAAGGCAGCTTGAAGACCATTTTCCTTGTAAGGGTTCAAGAAAGGATCCAAGGAGAAAGATATTCGATAAGTTTTTGGACTCTTGAAGATCTGCTTAGAATAAATAAGGAAGTATTGGAAGTTTTGAAAGAAGTTTTGGAACCTCCCTTGAAAAAGGTAGTGGAAAAATAATCAAACCTTTGAAAGTTCAATAGAATAGCTCAAGGAGATTAAGTCCCCATCAAAAGTGAAATTATCAAATATATCTATGGCATCATCGATGAAATCCAAAAGATAAAATTCAAGGAGCTTCTAAGTTCAAAGCATGGAAGACAAGGATTAACGTCACCCTTGCAAGAAATAAACTATTGGACTTAGTACAAGGAAAATTCAAAGAACCAATTGATGATGCTGGAAAGGAGAAGTACAAGGAAAATGACATTATATTCATGACCCTAATTGTGGATGGAGTTAAAGATAACTTGATTCCCTATATATCCATGCTAGATACTTCAAATAAAATGTTGACGCCCTATCCAAGTTATTTACAATTAAGAATATTGGACAAGTGGCAAGTTTAAAGAATTAATTTTGACCTGTCAAAATGACCAAAGATGATACAATGTCTTCTTACTTTGTATGGATTTCCCGTATAAGAGATTAATTATAAGCAGTTAATGAGATGATCCGTGCTAAGAAGATTATGATTGTTTCCTACTAGGACTATGAAAGTCTTGGAATGTATTTGCGACTGGAATTAGTAGTTAGACAAATTATCCCTCCTTTTGATTAAATGTGGTCTTCATGTACTCAAGAATAATGCCATCTTTCATTGATAGGAGGAAAGCAAGAAGATTAAGAGAATACCACCTCAAATTATTTTTATGCTCATTTCAAGAAGAAAGGATTATGGCTAGATTCATAGGGAGCCCATAAAGAAAGATTTAAGCCCTAGAATAAGTTTGTCTAAGGGAGCTCTTTAAGGTTTGTAAAAAGAACCACTCAAGATATGTTTAATTTTTAAAATTTATAATATTTCCCCATCAAGATATAAATGTATGACCATTTTAAAATTTCTTTATGTTAATGACTCTCTCATGGCTAGGGTTTTGCTATATTTTCAGGAAAATTCTTATATTGTTAAGATGTTTGAATCCTAGGTTAAATCAAATTTTTTAGTGTTATATTTTGCTATTTGTTCACTTTAGTAAAACCCTAAAAATTTTTTGGGTGTCTTGATAGTATCTAGGGTTTATGACAAAACCCT
The DNA here is from genome assembly GCA_034641835.2 of Pinus albicaulis. Lineage (NCBI taxonomy): Eukaryota > Viridiplantae > Streptophyta > Pinopsida > Pinales > Pinaceae > Pinus > Pinus albicaulis. Next base: position 969,222,697 of record CM076570.1, on the reverse strand, counting down.
AGCAAAGGTTGATTTAAGAGCCTAGGAAATTAAAGTCAAAACCTAGGTGTAAAAGCTTTCGCTGTGATTGAAACCCTAAAAAGTTTTAGATTTGGGGATACCTTAGCTTTGGTCCCTTATTGAAATCCTATATTGATAAAGTTAAATTCATTCTCTTATACCTGTATAGTTTGTTGTGTTGTAACTGTTGACGAAATTTCTAGGGACAAAGTTGTAAAGTTGTAAGCTTGCCTCATTCTTGATGATGAGGAGCATGATGGAAAGATGGAGTTGTAGAAACCCTTATGATATCGAATTTTACATTGATTATTGAAATTTGAAGTCGAATTATGTGAAATGAATGATGTTCTGGAAGTTCAAAATTCTATGATGACGTGATGATACAAAAAAAAGAGTATGTTGAACACAATTCCCTAGTTGAGAGGGAGCTTGGATGTATTACCTTTGTGAATCAAAGCATATATCCTCTCTAATTAAGAGGGAGGAAATGGTTCTCTACTTCATCTGTCATTCACTAGGACAAGACTAACAATCGTATGTCTAGTGGAGGCTATGAGGAGAGAATGGTGACAAGGTTTGTATCTTGGCAGTTAGCCTAAATAATACATAAAACCTTGTGAGGGAGGGTATCTTGGCCTAGATGGTACCTAAAATCCAGTTAGGGATGGTGCATTGGCCTAAACGATATTTATATCCTTGTAAGGGAGTACATCTTGGTGTAGATACCTAGATCCCTGTGAGGGAAGGTATCTTGGTATAGATGATATGGATATCCCGATTTAGGGTGGATATATTGACCTTGATAATATTTAGATCCCTGAGAGGGTTGGAGTCTTAGCCTACTTGGTATTGAGATCTTAGTTAAAATTGATATATTGGCCTCGATAACACCTTAGTATCTATTGGGATGGTACCTTGGTAGGTGGCCTAGATCACTTGTTTGTGTTGGTGTTTGGACCTAGATAATGTTTAGAGCTCTATTGGAATTGATATATTAGCCTATATGACACTGAGATCCTCAATAAGTAGGTGTTTTGAATGACATTGGAGCCCTTGATGAGTTAGCTTCTTGGTATTTAACTCTTGGATCCCTGATGATGAGTCAGTTTCTTGACACTTATATCCTTGAATAAGTGTCTTCGTAGGTATCCTAGATGACATTTGGATCTTTGATGAGTTGAGTTGGAACCTTAATAGATAGTCTAGATGGTACCTTGATGAGTTGATATCTTGTAATTTTTGACCTAGATGGCATCTAACATTGTATCTACTATTGTACTCTTCTTATGACATTTCAATTTGAGATCAACCTTATATCACTTGAACAATTATGAATACCTCCCTAGTTAAGAGGGACTGTTGAAATGTAACTAGTATTGAGGGGGTTTCACAGTGCATTATATTAGATATCATTTTTTTGGATTCAAATGTGTTAAGTAAGTCATTCATCTATGACCATTTCCATGAGAGGTAGTCGTAACTAACTTTCTCATGATTTTTGAATAGTCCACTTAGCACTCATTGCATCGGGTGATGCTCATAGGGGTGAAGAAGTGGGATTGAAACTAGTGAAATGAATCACATAGTGTCAATCATCACTCCTGGGACTTGCACCAGGTAACCAAGACTTCCCAGGAGGTCACCCATCCCAAATCACCTCTGGCTCAAGCGTGCTTAACTGTGGAGTTTTCCCCACAATCAAGCCCACTTACCTTGCTACCCCATTCCCAAAACCTTAGCAAGTATTGTGCCTCATCAACCATTCAAGTTGATCTCCATTCACTCTTTGTATTTAAGTATTGGGGGGTTTTTGCAATGCATTATATTAGATATAATTTTTTAGGATTCAACTGCATTAAGTAAGTTATTCATATATGACCATTTCGATGAGAGGTAGTCATAACTGATTAACTTCTCATGATTTTTGAATACTCCACTTAGCACTCATTTCATTGGGTGATGCTCACAAGGGTGAAGAAGTGGGATTGAAACTAGTGAAATGAATCACATTGCATCAATAATCACTCCCGGGCCTTGCACTTGGTAACCAAGACTTCTTGGGAGGTCACCCATCCTAGATCACCTCTGACTCAAGCGCACTTAACTTTGGAGTTTTCCCCACAATCAAGCCTACTTAGCTTGCTACCCCATTTGCAAAACCTTAGCAATTATTGTGCCTCATGAACCATTCAAGTAGAGCTCCCTTCACTCTTTGTATTTAAGTATTGAGGGGTTTTTGCAGTGCATTATATTAGATATCATTTTTTTTGGGATTCAACTGCATTAAGTAAGTCATTCATCTATGACCATTTCCATGAGAGGTAGTCATAACTGACTAATTTCTCATGATTTTTGAATAGTCCACTTAGCACTCATTGCATCGGGTGATGCTCACAGGGGTGAAGAAGTGGGATTGAAACTAGTGAAATGAATCACACAACGTCAGTCATCACTCTCGGGGCTTGCACCCGGTAACCAAGACTTCCTGGGAGGCCACCCATCCCCGATCGCCTCTGGCTCAAGCGCGCTTAGCTGTGGATATTTCCCCACAATCAAGCCCACTTAACTTTCTACCCCATTCACAAATCCTTAGCAAGTATTGTGCCTCATGAACCATTCAAGTAGAGCTCCCTTCACTCTTTGTATTTAAGTATTGAGGGGTTTTCGCAGTGCATTATATTAGATATCATTTTTTTGGATTCGACTACATTAAGTAAACATTCATCTATGATCATTTCCATGAGAGGTGAGAGGTGGACGTAACTAAATAATTTTCATGATTTTTAAATAGTACACTTAGCACTCATTGCATCAGGTGATGCTCACAGGGCTGAAGAAGTGGGATTGAAACTAGTGAAGTGAATCACATAGCGTCAATCATCACTCCCGGGGCTTGCACCTAGTAACTAGGACTTCCTGGGAGGTCACCCATCCCAGGTTGCCTCTAGCTCAAGCAAGCTTAACTATGGATTTTTCCCCACAATCAAGCCCACTTAGCTTGCTACCCCATTCGCAAAACTTTAGCAAGTATTGTGCCTCATGAACCATTCAAGTAGAGCTACCTTCACTCTTTGTATTTAAGTATTGAGGGATTTTCGCAGTGCATTATATTAGATATCATTTATTTTGGGATTCAACTACGTTAAGTAAGTCATTCATCTATGACCATTTCCATGAGAGGTAGTCATAACTGACTAATTTCTCATGATTTTTGAATAGTCCACTTAACACTCATTGCACCGGGTGATGATCATAGGGGTGAAGAAGTAGGATTGAAACTAGTGAAATGAATCACGTAGCATAAATAATCACTCCAGGGGCTTGCACTTGGTAACCAAGACTTCCCGAGAGGCGACCCATCCCAGATTGCCTCTGGCTCAAGCGTGCTTAACTGTGGATTAATCCCCATAATCAACCCCACTTAGCTTGCTACCCCATTTGAAAAACCTTAGCAAGTATTGTGCCTCATGAACCATTCAAGTAGAGCTCCATTCACTCTTTGTATTTAAGTATCGAGGGGTTTCACAGTGCATTATATTAGATATCATTTTTTGGGATTCAACTGTATTAAGTAAGTCATTCATTTATGAACATGTCCATGAGAGGTGAGAGGTAGTATTTGCTAACTAATTTCTCATGATTTTTAAGTAGTCCACTTACCACTCATTACACCAAGTGATGCTCACAGGGGTGAAGAAGTGGGATTGAAACTAGTGAAATGAATCACATAGCATCAATCATCACTCCCAGGGCTTGCACCCGGTAACCAGGACTTCCGGGGAGGTCACCCATCCTAGATCACCTCTGGCTCAAGCATGCTTAACTATGGATTTTTCCCCACAATCAAGCCCACTTAGCTTGCTACCCCATTCGAAAAATCTTAGCAAGTATTGTGCCTCATGATCCATTCAAGTAGAGCTACCTTCACTCTTTGTATTTAAGTATTGAGGGGTTTTCACAGTGCATTATATGAGATATCATTTTTTGGGATTCAACTGCATTAAGTAAGTCATTCATCTATGACCATTTCCATGAAATGTAGTCGTAACTGACTAATTTCTCATGATTTTTGAATAGTCAACTTATCACTCATTACATCGGGCGATGCTCACAGGGGCGAAGAAGCGGGATTGAAACTAGTGAACTGAAACACATACCTTCAATCATCATTCCTGAGGCTTGCACCCGATAACTAGGAATTCCCGAGATGTCACCCATCCCAAATCTCTTCTGGCTCAAGTGCGCTTAACTGGGGAGTTTCTCCCACCGTAAAGCCCACCTACCTTGCTACCCCATTCGCAAAACCTTAGCAAGTATTATGCCTCATGAACCATTCAAGTATAGCTCCCTTCACCCTTTGTATTTAAGTATTGAGGGGTTTTTGCAATGCATTATATTAGCTATCATTTTTTGGGATTCAAATGCATTAAGTATTTCATTCATCTATGACCATTTCCATGAGAGGTAGTTGTAAATTACTAATTTCCCATGATTTTTGAATAGTCCACTTAGCACTCATTGCATCGGGTGATGCTCATAGGGGTGAAGAAGTGGTATTGAAACTAGTGAAATAAATCACATAGTGTCAATCAACACTCTCGTGGCTTGCACCCAGTAACCAGGACTTCCCGAGAGGTCACCCATCCCAGATTGCCTCAGGCTCAAACGTGCTTAACTGTGGAGTTTTCCCCACAAAGCCCACTTATCTTACTAACCCATTCACAAAACGTTAGCAAGTATTGTGCCTCATGAACCATTCAAGTAGAGCTCCCTTCACTCTTTGTATTTAAGTATTGAGGGGTTTTCACAGTGCATTATATTAGATATAATTTTTTGGGATTCAAATGCATTAAGTAAGTCATTCATCTATGACCATTTCCATGAGATTTAGTCATAACTGAGTAAAGGAGGACCTTGCTTCCACTAATAGGTATAAAATAAACTTTCAATATCTTTCTAGGAATTTATTTTCTATTGAGCTAATCCAACGATGTTGCTCTAGAGATCTAAATCTATTGAGGAAAAATATAGTAGCCAAATACACTTGTTTTTTGATAAAAATAAAGTTGATCTTTTCTTAGAGGACTTAAATAATGAAATAAAATCTTAATAATAATATTAAAACCTCTATCATAATTCTACAACAACTTTCTCTACTTTCATTATATGTTCATATCACAACAAAGAAAAAATAATAACAATAAATTCGAATTAACCTTTAAAATATTGTTAAAATGTAACATGTCATATAAATCATATATAACATATTAGCCAAAGAAGATGAACACTAAAATGACACAATTCATATTTCCTTTAATAGAAAGAATATGTAAAACTCAGGACATTAAAATCAGTATTACCAGGAACTTAGAATTCTATGAACAACGATGCAGTTGCTTTAACCAACTCCTCTTCTGAAACATCAGGAGAAAGATTAGTATCATAGGATGCAAACATAAAAACAACCCCAAGGTGATTTGAATCCAAAATTTTGAAAGGAATTTTAAGGACTTCCTTTCTAGTAGCTCTGGCTCGCAAGATATTATCATGATCCTCCTATTTACACAACAACATAGATTTGTGAACTCATCCACTGATAATAGAAGCATATCCTTATTACAAGAAATATGTAATTATATTTGATCCGTATTGAAGCTTAAAAATTAGATTCATAACATGAAGTCCATGCTCGTACCTCACCAGGCATCATGTCAAGAGATGTTATATAGGAAATAGTCTCATGTGAAAAGAGTGTAGGGGCATATTCATCCTGCACAGGTGATGATGCCTTGGACCTCATCATTTTGATTTTCCATCCTTGCTACCTCTCGAACTTTTCCCTTTCCACATGTAGAAATTTTTGGGCATATGCAACACCACTCATTAAGGGCCTCTCAAATGCATTCCTTGCAGAGTATTTAGCAAAAATTTTCTGTAACATCCACAAGGGTATGTCAAAAGTTAATTTCCTTTAAGGTTTCTCTACACCGAAAGGGAAAACTTCCAAAATGTTATTAATATATCCTCTAAGTTTTTCTATATATCCTTTGAGGTTTTCTGTAAGAACCACAAAGGTAAGTCAAATGTTAAATTACATTAAGGTTTCTCTACACCCAAAGGGAAAACTTACAAAACGTTATCAATATATCCTAGGACTATCTCAAAACAGAGATAGAGCTAATACAAACATGTCGAATTTCCTTACAATTCCTATATCCACCTCTTAGATTGAAGCCTTTATTGTGTATTCACATGATATGGATCAGAATAGAAAGCATTATTTGACCAATAACATATGCTAAATTCAAGTAAAAGAAATTTCCAATTCAATCCTACTTGTTCTGCAGATAATAGGCTTGGCCAATGTCCAATTTCCTGTGAGGATGCAAGACAAAGTGTCATGCAATGAACACAATGAAATAAATGGCCATTTGAAGATAGATATCTATGGCATAACACTGCATAACCACATATAATGCAAGTTGTTGACAAAAAGGACTCAAATGAACAACATAGGCTGAAAAGTTTGGCAGATGAAAATCAACTCAGAGATATTTAGGGTGGTGACTCAAGTAGTCAAGGATGCTAATTGTAAACAAAGTGCTCAATACTTCATAGCCTGCAAACTTGTTACTTGAACAAAAATGCACAAACCAAAAATGCCATAATAGTAAACATGGAGAACACAAGACTCTAGGGCTTGAATTTATCATATTATTTTCTTTTTTTTGAACAATTTGAAATTTTCTCTCTAATTATGAACTCAAAAGGTGGCATAAAAAGGGGAAAAAAAGGAAACCAATAACCAGCCTCATCAATTGCAGAGGGATTTTTGCTATGCTGAAAAGTAGAAACCAATATTGCTAAGGCATGAACATGATTCATACTAAAAACAAACTGATCCTGCAACATCCGGGCACACTCATCGCATATAATAACCAACACCTCAATTCTCCTATCAATGATATCAATTTTCATGTAACGAAACATATACACAGATACTACGAATGCAACTAGAACCCATATACCTAGTGCCTTTACTTGCCATGTTTGTCCAATCTATGGACATGCTGATGCATTTTGCCTCTTTGCAGATCTTGATGACCACTTAACAACTAACTCTGAGGAACCACAATGATTATGGTTCATATTGATGTTCTTACTTGTAGAAGAAGATGGTAAGCCAATGCCACTCATAGGTCTAGATTTTTGACTTGTGACTAGAACCTTTGTTGCTCTATTGCAGGTCTGGAATCTTACCATTGTTACCGCTACGATGAACCTCAAAGTTCCCATATGAAAGAGATTCGAAATCCATGTGGTTGAATGGTATTTTGGTTCATTTTGTAATGAGATCTTTTTTTTCGTAGGGAGATGAGTGACGAGTGTCACCGCCACCGCCAACCAAATTTCACCAAAAACTAAATAATTTTTTCTCCATTAGTTTGCTCTCCCTTGCACCACAGCAATGGATGTGTGACTCAGATGAAGCATATTCTAGGTAGATTTTCCCAGATTAAATCTAGCCCATTTAATTAAATTTAAAAAAAAAAATCAACCTCACTCCATCCACCTAGGTAAAAAAAATGTTACGACAAAAAAATATATAAATTTTTTCTTTCAAATTATTATTATCATATACAAACATATTATAAATATTGTTTTATTATTATACTTTTATGAATTCATTGATTTTTATAATTGTTTTAATTTAAATACTTAATTTTATATTACTAACCTAAATAATGAACATTAATCATGGGCAAAGATATAAAAACCTCTATATATTTTTGGATTTAGAGAGTATAGGAAGTCACTATGTAATATTGATTGAATTTTAATTAATTTAAAATTGTCTCAAAATTTTAATTTAGAGATGTATAAGAAGTCATTATGTAATATTGATTGAATTTTAATTATTTTAATTAATTTAAAATTGTCTAAAAATATTAAAATTTTGGTTTATTTTATATTAAATACAAAATATAAAAATATTATTAATTATTATATTTTATTAATACTTTGTAAAATTAATTAGGTAATATTGATTGAATTTTAATTATTTTGATTAATTTAAAATTATCTAAAAATATTAAAATTTTGGTTTATTTTATATTAAATAAAAAATATAAAAATATTATTAAGTATTATATTTTATTAATACTTTGTAAAAATAATTAGCTTATTTTTTTTAAGAATTCTAAACTGGACTACAAAAATAAAGTGGTATTTTTTCCACTTTTCTTTTGAATGCCCCTCTTCATCATATTCAGTCTTCTTCCATCCCTAAACGTTGCCAGAGACAAAGATCTTCCTCCTCTATGAGACACGTGGCCTTCGACACCGTTCTCAAGTGGAAAATATTTGATGCTAGGAAAAGATGAGACTACACTACATCACAGGGTATTGGAGGGTACAACAAAATCTTTCATAGGAGTGGCATAGCAAACTCTTTCAAAGGAGTGGCATTTGGAAAGTTAATTATAGGCGAAGCTTATTTTCGGGTCTATACACTCATAAATGTTTGGCGGAAGGAAATGCTCACCGTAGGATTAAAGCAGGTACATCATCGTACAATGAGCATTTCCCTCCCCCGAACCAGTTAATCAGACTTATTTTCGAGTCTATAGACCCATAAATGCTCGGGGGAAGGAAATGCTTACCGTAAGATTAAAGCAGGTACATCATCCTGTGGTGAGAAGTTCCTTCCCCTGAGCCCGTTAATCAGATACTGTGCGACGTCACATCATAAGATTGGCCGACTACCTAAACAATGCGATGTGCTAAAGACGCCCAACACATCATAACACTTTTCAACGCGTAAATTACGGACAACGTGTAAAGACACCAGTGGTGTGTTTGAGAAGATCCAAAGCCACAACTACTTTGCTTTTCTTTTCTACCATATGAAAGGGTTTGGAGCTTCAAAGTACCCATCGCTTGCTTGTGCATCATCTACTTCATTGTTTTACTATTACTTGTCTCTGTGCATCATCTACTTCAAAGTAGTACCCATCGTTCTGCATGCACATCATCTGGTTAGTTATTATCATTACTTATCTCTCACTTTATATTTCTTCTTCTTGTTCCAATGGAACATAACACAACCACCCCTACTTCTACATCTATTTCCTCCTCCTCCGCATCAAACTACTTCCATATATTTATAAATCATTGCGGCTGCGATGTCAAGAAAACCATGGCCGCACATCTCTACCGGGGCCTTAATTCCCATGGGTTGCGAGTGTTTCTTGACCGATCAAAGTTACAGGATGGAAAACGAATTATTTCTCAAATCGAAGAGGCTATCTAAGTGGCCTCTGTCCACATACCCATCTTCTCTGAAAACTATGGGAATTCAAAATGGTGTCTCGATGAGCTTCGGCTCATGGTAGACTCCAAGAAGTACGAGGCTACCATTCTACCAATATTTTACAATGTTAAGCCTTTCGATCTCTAGTGGGAGGATGCAGCTCAAGATGGACCATACACTAAAGCCCTAGGCAAACATGAAGAAAAGGGGCGACACGATCCCCAAAGAATTCAAGGTTGGAGAGACACTCTTTCTTAGGTTTCATATATCAACGGCTTTGAGTTGGAGGCATGTAATGCGTTGTGGCTCATTTGCAATATCCTTTATTTTTAATTTTTCAAAAATACAAAAAACTAAAAAAAAAATGCATGTTAAAGTATAAGTTTCTCATACTTTAACTCAGAGATGAAATTTTTGTATAGGTTTAAAGTTAAAAACTTTAAGAAATTCATGAAGGTGGGTCCGAGCACTCAATTAATAAGTGAGCAAGTTTGTGAGTAGGATCCGAAGATTTATTTGGCAGGATATGAAAGCCGAAACCCATGGGCACATTCAACACACGGGTTAATGAGGAGGGTGCCTCCGTAGTTGACCTGGTTGACTGCGGGGCTGATCAAGATCTGCAACCAGGATTAGCTGTGGGGGCATGACCCCAATGAGCTCTCCGTACCTTTGAGGCCTTCGCAGTGATGTAAGCCGATGGTTGGTGACAACTATCAGTCATGTAAGGGTACCGTTTAACGGTCTTTTGGCGCGTTAATACAACATTAAATTTATAAGCCCACGGCACCTATTTTAAATTGGTTCCTTTTCATAGGGTTATTTTCATTTCTTGTATTTTTTATTTTGACTGCACCTGTGTCTTCCATTGTTGTTCGCCATCTTGTCATTGTTCGCCACCCTAAGAAGAATTATGGCCAAGTGTTCATCTCTGTTCGGCTTATCCAATCATATTCCTCTCATGGACACTAAGAGGGATATCCAAGACACTCTTTGCTCTTTAGATCACCTCCAATTCTATCAACAGGTCTATCTAAATGAAAAAACCTCTCAAGTTTTCCCCGCCATGGCCAAAACAGGTTTACTATCTGCATGTATTCCAAGAACGCACCTTTTTCCTAAGTTTGTGCACTCGATAGTGTCTGTCATGTACCCTGGCAAGTGTTTTGTAATGAATTTTCAAGGAGAGAATGTCTTACAAGTCTCAGCCATGTTAATTCATCAAGCCCTGTGTTACCTTGAGTCAGAATCCTATGTCCAATTCACTGATGATTCATTAATAACACATTATGACAGTCTTGCAGGTCAAGAATTCAATCAGTTTGTCTCTTTGCTGAAGCCAGATATGAAGCAGTTTATACTTGACAGCAAAGAATTATCCATGGAAGTTTTCGACGCAGAAGTTCGATCGATGCTGAGGTGTATTGCAAATATATTGGGAAAAGAAGATGACAACATAATTGAAAAATAATTTCTAGGAATGTTTGCATTGATGTTGAAGCCAGAGGTAGTGCTGGATATTTCCTTCATATTGGCAAGAAGTTGTCAATACTAAACTCACGAGTTTATCACTCACTAGGTCATTTAGGTTCCCTGCTCTTATCATTTACCTCTTTTTATATCAAAACGTAGAAGAATTATTGCATTTGGGGTTAAATATCATGGATGTAAATGAAAAGAGGCAGTCAGTAATGTTTTGGACTGACATAGTAAGAAAATAACAGAATGAGGAGGGTCTGTTTGATTTTGAAAATCATTTTATGTCTACTGCATATAAAATTCTGAATGGGGTTTCTCCCCCATCCTTGCTACCAAAGGCTCAAGAGTTCCTGTAGCTGGGAACAAATTGTAAGTTCAGAGATTGGTATGTTTTTGAATATTATTCGGAGATTAGACTTTATGGGGTTGGGGTAGAACCATATAGACTTCCTGTATTTGTGCCTGTGAGATTATTTGATTTGGAGTTCATTAGGCATCGTTTAAATGTGGACCAAATACATTTTGTGCCTATGAAAAAGGGTCATATATTTAAGCTACCTATGTCTGTGGGTCTGTTTATAGTCAACATGAGACAGGTAGCTAATGAAGTCAATATGATGTTAGATGGAATGCAATTGTTGTTAGGAGATAAGTGGGCTTATGACCCCCATAAAGTGATTTCAAATAGGAGAATTGAAAATTTCTATTAAGCATTTGTTCATGAAAGCAGACCTGGCATAGAGAAGCTAGAAAATAAGGGTTTTCCAGGTTATGTTGGCTCAAATATACAAACTCCTGTCATATCTGAGAAATCTAGCAAGAGGAGTAAAGAAGCAGTGGTTGATTCAGAAGATGAAGACCAGAGGGCCGAGAAGAGAACAAAGTTCAATAAGGACTTAGCAGGTGATCAACTTGGTTTCTCACTTCAATTAGAAGATGAGAAAAATGTCCCAACCTCACCAAGAAGACATGAAAATGCTCAAGAGATAGTACCCTTGATTAAACAAGTATTTTATCAGATTGCTGAAAGAAATCAAAAGATGAAGGTTAGCATGGAGGCACAGGATGAGTATCAAATAACTCCAGATCAAACAAGATTTCTGACCGCCATGGATCTTGAAAAAGATAAGTTTAAAATTTCTCTTTCTCATCCCTATGATATGACAATAGGGTCATCCAATAATTTCAATATTGTAAATATAACTATTGATGTATGAAAAATTCCATTGCTTGATAAAGTAAATTTACATATGCAAACATGTCAACTGATAGTGAATGATTTGACTAAAACTAATGCAATAACTCTTAAGGCTGAGAATATGCTAGGAAAAGTCATCAAGTAATTGAAATTGGAGAAAGCCAACTCTAGGGCTTTGACAACACTGAATGAAGAACTTAAGAAGATAATAGTAAGGATTGGAGTAGATCCAAATGATAGGTCTGCTATGCAGAAGTTGTTACAAAGTGCAGAATCAAAGATTTCTGTGTTGAAGAAAAATTTGAAGTTACCTACAGGGGAGCATTCTATGGCTGCAGAGGTGGCAGAAGTGGAAAATGATAAAGAGAGTCTTCTTCAACAGCTCTTACAGAAAGAAGAAGAAATTACCAAGTTGAAAGAAATTGTGTTGTCATTATAGAATCATATTGATTCTCATTCTTCCACTATCATTTTACCATCTGGCAATGATGATCCAGTGGTACAGATAACTCAATTAAACACTGAACTGAAGATGGCAGAGAGAGATCTCAAAAGGGCACAAAATGATCTGGAGACAGTAAAAAATGTAATGAAAGCCAAGGAGGGGGGAATTTATAAATACAGGACAGATTGCCAAACAACTGATGTTGAGATTAAAAGTCTAAAGGAAAAATTGAAGGGAAATATATCTCTGATACAGGCTAAGGACATCATCTGGAATGATATCATTGAAGAGGTCAAAGCATCTTGGGGATCTCTGACTATTGTATCAGAATAAAGAAGTATTATCCGAGATTTCAAGGAGCATGTTATGGCAGACAAGCAGAAGAACATTAACAGAGATATTTGTGCAAATAAATTTATTTATTTCATTTATTCGAAGACTGATCAAGAGTTGGAGGAGAATGAGAGTAAATATAGGATTCTATATGTTGTAGATATTAACAAAGAAGAAGTTGATAGATATTAAGGAAGCAATAAATAAGTTTGACAATTTGTATGACAAAAGAGCCTGGGCAGGATTTCCATCATGCTGGGGCCTTGGAGGTAGTCTTTTATCTTGGGATTCTTATGAACCACTATTGGCATTGGAAAAAAGCAAGGTTGATAACACTCATGAGAAGAATCATATTTTGAAAGGAGAAATGGTTATTAACTTCTTTTAGAGACAATTTTAGCTATTATGGTTGGTGAAGACCTTATTTACAGAGCAACCAACATTCAACAGGATCACTGCCTTTAGGCTGGAGTATGACAGACTAATTAGTTCTCCTAAGACAAACATGGAAGTGTGGAAGAAATGCAGAGCCTGGATGACTGTTCTACCTAAATATCCTTCAACTTCAAAGAAAGACAAGTCAGCAAATCATGAGAATACAACTACAACATGACCAATTCATATTCAACAAATAGATTAGGATTTAAGTTTTATTTTATCTCTGTTAAGAGAGTGTAATTGTAATAAGACATTTCGATGATATGTAATAGGCAGTTTAAGAATTTTCAAGTAGTTTGAGTAGTTAGGATTAGTTTCAGCAGTTACAAACTACTATACATTGTATTTAAAGAGATAGATAAGACATGAAAAGGTTCTGAGTTTTGGACCTTGAGACTACCAAAAATTTTGTACTCAATTTTCTGATGGTTAATGAATGAAGATCAAGATTCTTGCATCTGTTGGTGTTGATGTGTTTCCCAGTTTGCATTCTGTCTATTTTCTTCTATGAATAAAATGAAGTAATGTAGCTGCAGGTCTCTTTTTACATATGTGAACAAGATTTAAATATCCTTAATACACGTTCCTTCATTTTAACTAATCTCCTTCCATATAATTTCCTCTAAATTTTGAAGTGATAGATTCTGTTCCTCAACATATTAGTTTGAGCTTCCTTCATGTTCTTCTTATCATTCCATTTAATATCAACAGATAATGGCATTGTGAAGCATTTGTTGCATCATATTATTGAGGGTTTTAATAATTAATTTTTAAGGGTGATTAAGCAAAGACCATTTGATATAACATTTCCGTGACATATATACATAAATGTCTTAAGCACTGATTCCTTACCATAGCCAAGGTATTGTTTCTTGAGATACAACATTTTTTTGCACTGTTGCTGGGGACGAAGAAGCGAAGTTCATTCCCTAGGTTTTACCATATTTCCTCTGGTTATTCAGAGAGGAGGAAATATCAGGATGTGTTTTTATTCCTTAATTCTGGCATATAAAAGGCCACATACGAGGTCAGACACCTCACAATAGAAAGAACCTATTCTGTTAGATCCTGAGAAATTGGTTTCTAGAAAAGCTTAGAAGCCAAAAAAGTTTTCTACACCTGATGCTACACTGCCTACACCTGGCAGCAGTTCACATAACCCCTCATCCAAGGATATTTCTCGAAAACTCATTTTCTCGGAACATGAATCCTTTTCCACACCAGATCATTTTCAAGAACCAAAGTTAGAAGAACAATATTTTGAGTTTATTTCATTCACATTTACAGAAGCTCAACCAAATACAGTTGCTATTTATTCTACTATTGTTCACCAACCCCTTCCTATATCATTTGTTTCACCCCATTCATTCACATTCACAACTGGTTCACAAAACCCACCTACTCAAGGAGCGGTTAAACAAGGTATAAACATGGCAGCCCCTGCTTTCTTATTGAATAAATATGCACCATTAAATCTTCCACAACCTATGAATTCCATGCCCCAAGAATACCTCAAGTTACTTCCTCATTTTACCAGTGAAGATGAAGTAACTGTAGAACAAAAATTGCCATTGTTTTGCACTTTTGCTGAGAATCTAAATGTAGAACATCTGGATGTAGTAATGAGAATTTTTGTAAAGTCTCTAAATGGAGAGGCAAGAAAATGGTTCAAATGTTTGCCGAATGCCTCAATTAATAATTGGGACGAATTAGAAACACATTTCATTCGAAGATGGGGTGAAAAAAGAGATCATGGTTACTCGTTGACGAAATTTAACGAAATCAAGAAAAAATCATATGAGAACATGACTGATTTTATTAAAATATTCAACAAATTGTATAATAGTTTACCTGCAGAAATGAAACCTCCTCCTGTTGGAGAAAGGGTTGTTTTTTCTGGAGATTTTGAGTTAGATTTTAGTTTCACTTTGAGAGAGAGGAGATCTCCTACTCTTGAACAAATCCAAATTGATGCTTTGGAGATTGAAGCAAATATGACCATTTTTGGGAAGACACAAGAAAAGTAGTCAGTTCAAGAGAAAGGTAAGGCTAAAGAAGAATCATCATAGGATCAGAGGATTGATGCCATGACAAAGGTTATCAAGAATTTGTCAAATAAATTAGTGAAGATGGAGCTAGATAGTAAAAAGACTTCACAACAAAACAGAGGAGTTTTCAATCCTCAATTTAGAAAGCAGCCCCTGCAAATTTTGTAGAGGGAGAGAAGAGATCAGGACCAAGTTCAGGCACCACTGTATATAGAGGCAACACCTTCACAGTCTGCTGAGGATAATAAAAAGGAAGTTGAAGATCAGATATATGCTTTTTATGTGGAAGATGATGAGGAAGAAGAATAATGTGAAGAAGAATGCACTAAAATTGAGGTGTCATTTTACCAAGAAGAGATGGATGAGTATTGCAAGAAATTCACAAATTTTATGTAAGCAGAGCTACATAAGAAGTATGATTTAAGATCAAGGAAGAGATCAAGAACTCAGGATTATGCAGATAAAGAGCTAGATTCAATGCCTTCTCCAATGGCAACTCCACAACCAAAGAACTCAGTAAAACAATCAAATAAGGGGAAATAGCCTATGAACCCAATAAGTGGGACTGAAAAACAACAGACGGAGACTTCACAAAATAAGTCTATTGATACTAATAATTTGGAGAAGGTTGTTACTGTGCCTAAAAAAATGGCTAATCCTTTCAGAAATCAAGAAGAACTTGAGAATATTGTCAAACAAAATCAAACTTTCAATATTTCCAAAGAACTAGAAAAGGTCAAAATTCAAGTACCCTTACTTGAACTAGCAACACCAGTTTACAAGAAAGAGATTGCAAAATTCATTAATATTTCTCAAACTGATGACATTGCTGATACTTTGAATTTGCAAGAAGAAAAACCTGTGGTCACTTTTGGTCCACATTTGGAGGAAGTAGATTCTTATGTTCCCCCATTTTATATATCACTGCTTCTTGATGATTTTATTCTTCATAATTGTATGTTGGACTCTGGTGCATCACATAATCTCATGCCATTATCTGTAATGAAATAATTGAATTGACAAATTACTAATCCCTATAGAGACCTATATTAATTTGATTAAAAAAGGGCGAAGTGTTTTGGGCTTATTAAAGACTTGGTGGTGTCCCTGGCCCAAATCCCAGGCAAAAGCATCATGATGGATGTAGTGGTTGCAGATATTCCGGATATATTTGGTATGCTTTTGTCCAAATCTTGGGGAGAAAATCTTGGAGGTGTTTTAAAAAGGGACTTCACATATGCTATTATTCCTGTGTTCAATGGGGAAGAAAGAAGGTTATACAGAGAAACAATATTTGTTAAAACTACCACAAAGAAAGATGTAGGAAATTCCCTATCTATGGTCAAGAGAAGGAAGATATTTCTTGTTTTATGCTGCATGAAGATGCAGAATTTGATGAAGACTTAGAGAAAAAGCTCTATTAAGCAATTGTACATAATGAGTTTTGTTCAAACAAAATTTGGAAGTGTTATTTTGATGGTGCCTATTCAAAAGATGGCACAGGAGCTGGATTTTTACTGATATATCCAGAAGGTAATCTTTTGCCTTTTTATTTTAAACTTGAATTTGAATCAATAAATAATGTAGCTGAGTATGAGGCATTAATTTTGAGTCTTCAAACTACTAAACAAATGGGAATCCTACGTATTTCCATTTTTGGTGATTCTGAGTTGATTATAAGACAGATTAAAAATATTTGTCAAACCAAACATCCAAGGTTGAGATCATATAGGAATGAAGTATGAGACCTGATTGAGAATTATTTTGAAGCTTTGAATCTTCAATTCATTCCAAGATAAGAAGACAAAATGGCAGATTCATTGGCAGCTGCAACTAGTACTTTCAAGGCACTTATAAATCCGAAACTGAGGTATGAGATTGAGTTGAGGCATAGACCGTCCATTCCTGAAAATACTAAGCACTGGCAGGTTTTTGAAGATGATAAGTAGATAAATCATTTCTTGACAATGATTGAAAATTTTAAAGATAATGAAATAGATCAAGAAAGTGAACAGTTTTATCAGAATGAAGACTTGAAAAATCTTAAGCACTCAATAGGTGATCAGAAAATAATCTAGTTGAAAGACAATATATTGCACAGAGGATTAGTTCATATTGAAATATTTTTTGATTCAAATGATGTAGCATTGGATCAAAAGAAGGTACCTCAAGAGGGTGATATGGAGGATTCTAATATGGGAACTCAACAGGAGCCTAACGTTGTCAAGTTATTCAAGGGTGTCCCTAAGAATTATAAAGAAAGGTACATCTATCTTTTCAAAAAATATATGGATGTATTTCCATGGTCCTATGAGGATTTGAAAACATATGATCTGGGTATTATTCAACACAAGATACCATTGAAGGATGGAGTCAAGCCTCACAGACAGAAATTTAGGTAGATTAATCCATTGCTCCTTGCTCCCATTGAAAAAGAAGTGAAGAAATTGCTACAAGCAAAAATTACAGTCCCACTCAGATATTCAGGCTGGGTTTCTAACCTAGTTCCTATGAAAAAAAAGAATGGAGAGATAAGGCTATGTGTTGACTTCAGGAATTTAAATAGAGCATCACTTAAAGGTAATTATCCTTTGCCCAAGATGGACTATGTATTACAGAAGGTAACAGGAGCATTCAGATTGTCCATGGTTGATGGTTTTTCCGGATACAACCAGGTAGCAGTTGATAAAGAAGATCAAAAGAAGACAACCTTTACCATGCCCTGGGGAATGTTCATGTATGCTAGGATGCCATTCAGTCTTATGAACGCAGGTGCCACCTTTCAAAGTGAAATGGACTTAGCATTTGTGGGTGATATGTTTGTAGTGATATATTTGGATGATGTGACTATTTTTTCAGGTTATGATGATGAACATTTGAAGCATTTGCAGAAGGATTTCTTGAAATGCAGGAAGTTTGGGTTGTCATTGAATCCAAAAAAATCCTTGTTTTCTTTGGAGGAAGGAAAATTGTTAGGACATATAGTTTCAAATCAGGGAGTGAAGATTGATCCATCAAGAGTTGAAGCTATCCAGACAATTCCTTTTCCTAGGAGTAAAAAGGATGTCATTAGGGGAATTTTGAGGTCTAAAATGGGCCTCCTAAGGAAAATCTACAATCAAAATTCACTTTATGAGAACCAATCACATTTTAGGGGATGGCATCATCCCTTATGGTTGAGGTGGCATTGCTCGAGTTAAAGGTACTTACTTGTCACATTCTCAATGGTGGATAAAAACTCACGGTTAACTATGGTAGTGCTTTAAGTACTTTTAAAGTCAAAGTTAAGTACTCATAATAAGTGTCATTTCACACTTTTTGAATAAAAATATATTATTTTCATTTCATATTTCTTGAAAGAAAAATGCATATCCCTATACATTTATTATATTATATTATATTATTTTTATATAGTCTATTAATTACATGTTATTATACAATTTAAATAATATAAATTTTAATTAAAAGCATATACTATAATTAAGAATTTATAAATTTATATTTATATTTTATTTTAAGTTATTTAAGTACAAAGGACAAATGCATTAGTTGTTGAATGATAATGACTTTTTCTTGAAAAACTCATTCTTATTTATAGTCACATCAATACAATTTTTTTATTAATTTTATTTTGGTACAACTTTTGAATTGAATTTAACTATGGTTACATGGATTGTTGTGCAAAAAGTGAATTGAAAATTCATAAATATTATTTTATTGGTTTAGTTATTATTTTATTGTTTTCTTAGGAGGCCCATTTTAGACCTCAAAATTCCCTTAATGTCAGAGGCTCTTAGGAAAAATAAATTTCTTGAGAATATTTGTCGCAAATTACGCTGAAATTGTTAGGAATATAACGTATATGCTGAAGAAGAATGCTGAAGTAAAGTGGGACAATGATGCTAGAGAATCCTTTGCTAGGATTAAAGAAACTCTACAAGAAGCTCTTGTTTTGATCAGTCCGAATTATCAAAAGGCATTTCAAATATTTTCATTTGCATCACCTACCACGATTGCTGTTGTGCTATTGCAGAAGAATGAAGAGGGCAAAGAACAACTTGTGGCATTTTTTAGTAAAGTTCTCAGGGATGCTAAACTCAAATATAACATTTTGGAAAAACAGATGTATGCTTTAGTTAAAGCATTAAAAGCATTCAGAACTTATGTGTTGTAGTCTCAGATAGTTTCTTATGTGCCTAACTCTGCTGTGAAGGATGTGTTGATTCAAAGTGATGTGGAAGGTAAAAGAGGAAAATGGATAGCTAAGATCCAAGAATATGATTTAGATATCAAACCAACCAAATTGGTCAAAGGACAAGGTTTGGCAAAGTTGTTGACATAATCAAATTTTCAAGCTTTAGGTATTAATTTGTTGGCACCTTTAGATGAAGCTACTGATGAAAGCAGTCAAAGTAGTACAAAGACAACAATTAAATACAAGTTCATGTGTTCTGATTGGTATAAAGATATTGTTCATTACTTATGTTTTTTCTCTTGGCCAACCACACTGAACAAAACAAAATACAGAGCTCTTAAGCTCAAATCTCAGCCATATGTCATAATTGATGCTAAGTTATATTAGAAGGATCCTGCTGGCATTTTATTGTTGTGTTTGACATAAGGTGAATTGGTGGAAGTTATAAAAGAATATCATGAAAATCTATGTGGAGGCCATTATAGTTGGAAGGTTACTGCTCATAAAATCCTCAAATAAAGTTTTTACTGGCCTTCTTTGTTTGCTGATGTATACAGACTGGTTAGAAGCTGCCAGAAATGTCAATTGTTTGCATAAAAGAAAAGGTTAGGTCCTCTACCTCTTCTCCCAGTGTTTGTTGAAGAACCCTTTAGGCAATGGGGATTATATTTTATTGGGGAAATCAATCCACCATAAAGTGGGTAGTTCAAATGGATTTTGACTTCCACTGATTATTTCACAAAGTAGGTGGAGGCAATACCTACTAGAAAGGCAAATGATCAGATAGTAATGAAGTTTCTGGAGGAAAACATCTTCAGCAGGTTTGGGTGTCCAATCAAGATTGTAACTGACAATGCCCAGGTATTCAATTAAGTGAGATTCATTATTTTTTGTCAAACATATAATGTCATTCTGTCTCATTCTACAACATATCATCCTCAAGGGAATGGGCTAGCTGAATATTCCAACAAGACATTGGACAAAATATTGAAGAAGACAATTAATGAAAATAAAAAAATTGGGATTCAAAATTGACATTTTCTCTTTGGGCAGTAAGAGTGAATACTAGGAGGTCTATAGGTAAGTCTCCTTATGAACTGGTTTATGGCACTCAAGCTTTATTTCCTATTCAGTTGGCTAGACCCGTGATTTCATGCCTTCAAGAAGCACAAGAAGAACATAATGCATTGGTGAGAAGGTTGAACAGGGTTATAGAATCAAGTGAGAGCAGGAACAAAGTCAGAGAAAATTTGATCACCTACCAAGAAAATATGAAGTCCATTTTTGATAGAAAAGCAAAAGAGATTCTTTTTCAAACTGGAGATCTAGTATTAATATGGGATACCAGAAGAGAAGAGAAGGGAAAACATGGTAAGTTTGATCCACTTTCGTATGGCCCATACAAGATTGTTGAGGCTAGATCAAATAACACATTCATGCTGGAGAATATTGATGGAGAAATAGTGGAGCTGCCTATCAATAATCAGTATCTGAAACATTATTTCCAACGTTGAGATCTCATGGTCCACCATTGTACATATTCAGTTTTCTCATTGTTCATATTTCATCAAACAAATTTTGATTCCATGATCAGGTGATCATGTCCTAAGTTGAAAAAATGCTCAAAATGGAATTGCTCAGAATTGGTTGAAACCTGAACAAACAAATAGGCCCCGTTGCTGCGATTCTGGCGCCGTGAATGGCACTCAAATCCGACATCGTATGAGAAAGTTATGCAGGTTTGAAGTTTTCAGTATCCTTCAAAAATTCAATTTGACCAAGGTTGACTTGACTTTGGAAAATATTAAAAAAATAATATTTCGAGAATATTCCTCAGAATATTCTAGGAATATTCCTTAAAATATTCCTCAGAATATTCCCTGCTGGCCTATCACATTTTGACAAGTGGCAGAATCTTGTTCGTTGGTGTTTTGACTTTGGCCTATCAGAGGTTGCCACGTGGCAAGCCCGTAGGCCACCACGTGGCCCCAGGTCATGGAAAATTGGCGTGTTAATTTTTTTTTAAGTCTGCGGGTTTGAACCCCGGACCTCCCGCCAGCCAACAAAGCGCTCTAACCAACTCCTCTACGTGGAAGATCTTAACATCTATGCATTCACGTGAGTATTTAAAGTTTGAATTTAATTCTGTTGGCAGAAAGAAGGGCTAGCCCCTTGTTACCCAACCCATATGCCTCACGACTGTGACCTGAGGGCTTACAATCGGTACAGAACATGGTTGGTCAAACCATGTTACATATAAATGTGACCACGATTAAACAAACCGTTAACCGATTGTTTTTATGTTACGGTTAGGGTGGTTATAGCCACGGTTTTGTAGCGGCTTCTCTGGCGGTCAGGGCGGTGGTCCCATGTGACCCCACCCCACTCAGCATTCAATTTAACCGTCCACCCAGTTTAGCGCCACTCCGACAATTTTTTCCATTCCACCAAATTAGTGCCCTTAACTCCAGTTCTCCCACATTTAGTGGGGTTTTTTACTTGACATTGGGCAGAATATTGTTTTAATCATAACTTCTCCAATATTGAACCAATTTGGACGAAATTTTGGTCAATTTTGGGTATTCTGAGCATTATGGAGCCATTGGGATAGGTTGCAAAGCCAACAGAGGTGTTTTGCAACCATTTTTTCTTCAGGGAATCTTGGAGAGCCATCACGGCCATGAGGGAAATGGAGCTGCATTGGGCTACACTTCACTGTTTTAGGTGAAATAAAAGTCATTCTTAGCTTATTTATGCCTTCTAAATTCATTTTCACAGCTTTTTTTTCCTGTTTAGGCCTTTTTCTCACTATATAACCAATTTGAGCATCATAATATATCAAGGACATGCCCATTGGGAGCCTTGGACCCGGTAGATGTAGCCCAGGAGGGGTGAAATGCCTCATCATGTTGTTGTGTGTTTATGGTGAAGTTATTTTGCTGTGTATTTCAGATTCAAGATGTTAAACAATAAATTTAATTAACATCCCCTCACACTTAAACTCATAAACAATTACCAAGAACACTTTATTTTACTGGCAAGACATTACAAACACTTTGTACACTTAATTTAATGGAAATGAATACTTTGAACAACAATACAAATACTTTCATTTTCAGATCACTCCATGCCTAAAGTGAAGGCACTAATCTGCGGTTCTTAGTGTTTCGTGGCAAAAACACTATCCCTAGGTGGTGCCAGATGTTGTGGCTCATTTTCAATATCCTTTATTTTTAATTTTTCAAAAATACAAAAAAATGGAAAAAATAAAAGATGTATGTTAAAGTACAAGTTTCTCATACTTTAACTCAGAGATGCAATTTTTTTTATAAGTTTAAAGTTGAAAACTTTAATAAATTCATGAAGTGGGTTCGAGCGCTCAATTTATAAGTGAGCAAGTTTGTGAGTGGGATCCGAAGATTTATTTGGGAGGATATGAAAGCGGCAACCCGCAGGCACATTCAGCACACGGGTTAACAAGGAGGGTGCCTCCGCAGTTGACCCCGTTGACTGCGGGGCCGATCAATATCTGTGGCCAGGATTAACTACGGGGTCATGACCCCGACGAGCTCCCCGTACCTTTGAGGCCTCCGCAGTGATGTAAGCCGATGGTTGGTGACAACTATCAGTCATGTCAGGGTACCGTTTAACGATCTTTTGGCGCGTCAATTCAACATTAAATTTATAAGCCCGCGACACCTATTTAAAATTGGTCACTTTTCGCAGGGCTACTTTTGTTTCTTTTTATTTGTCATTTTGACTGCGCCTGTGTCTTCCATTGTTGTCTGCCATCATGTCATTGTTCGCCACCCTAAGTAGAATTATGGCCAAGCGTTCATCTATGTCCGCTCATCCAGCCATATTCCTCTCATGGACACTGAGAGGGATATCCGAGACACTCTCTGCTCTTTAGATCATCTCCAATTCTATCGATAGGTCTGTTTGAATGACAAAAACTCTCAAGTTTTCTCCACTATGGCCAAAATAGGTGTACTATTTGCATGTATTCCAAGAATGCACCTTTTTCCTGAGTTTCTGTACTGGCTAGTGTCTGTCATGTACCTTGGCAAGTGTTTTCTAATGAATTGTCAAGGAGAGAAAGTCTTAAAAGTCTTAACCATGTCCAAGCCCTATGTTATCTGGAGTAAGAATACTATGTTCAATTCACTGATGATTCATTAATAACACATTATGACAATCTTTCAGGTCAAGAATTCAATTAGTTTGTCTTTTTCCTGAAGCCAGATACGAAGTAGTTTGTACCTGACAGTAAAGAATTCTCCATGGAAGTTTTTGACGCAGGAAGTCCGTTCGGTGCTGAGGTGTATTGCAAAGATATTGGGAAAAGAAGATGCTAGAACAATTGAAAAATAAATTCTAGGAATGTTTGCATTGATGATGAAGCTAGGGGTAGTGCTGGATATTCCTTCATATTGGCAAGAAGTTGTCAATACTCAACTCATGAGTTTATCACTCACTGGGTCATTCAGGTTCCCCTCTCTTATCATTTACCTCCTTTTATATCAAAATGTATAGTAATTCTTGCATTTGGGGTTAAATATATTGGATGTAAATAAAAAGAGGTAGTCAATAGTGTTTTGGACTGACATAGTAAGAATATAACAGAATGAGGAGGGTCTGTTTGATTTTGCAAATCATTTTATGTCTATTGCATATAAAATTCTTAATGGGGTTTCTCCCCCATCCTTTCTGCCAAAGGCTCAAGAGTTCCTGCAGTTGGGAACAAATTGTAAGTTCGGAGATTGGTATGTTTTTGAAGATTATTGAGAGATTCGACTTTATGGGGCTGGGGTAGAACCATATAGACCTCCTGTATTTGTGCCTATGATATTATTTGCTTTGGATTTCATTAGGAAGAGTTTAAATGTGGACCAAATACATTTTGTGCCTATGAAAAAGGGTCATATATTTAAGCTACCCATGTTTATGGGTTCGTTTATAGTCAACATGATACAGGCAGCTGATGAAGTCAATATGATGTTAGATGGAATGCACTTGTTGTTAGGAAATAAGTGGGCTTATGACCCCCATAAAGTGATTTCAAATCAGAGAATTGAAAACAACTATCCAACATTTGTTCATGAAAGTAGAATTGACATAGAGAAGCCAGAAAATCAGGGTTTTGTAGGTTTTGTTGGCTCAAATGTACAAAATCCTGTCATATCTGAGAAATCTAGCAAGAGGAATAAAGAAGCAGTGTTTGATTCATAAGATGAAGACTAGAGAGTCGAGAAGAGAACAAAGTTCAATGAATACTTAGCAGGTGATCAACCTAGTTTCTCACTTCAATTAGGATATGAGAAAAATGTCACAACCGCACCATGAAGACATGAAAATGCTCAGGAGAAAGTACCCTTGATTAAACAAGTATTTGCTCAGATTGCTGAAATAAATCAAAAGATGAAGGTTAGCATGGAGGCACGGGCTGAGTATCAAATAACTCCAGATCAAACAAGATTTCTGAATGCCATGGATCTTGAAAAAGATCAGTTTAAATTTCACTTTCTCATCCCTTTGATATGACTATAGGGTCATCCAATAATTTCAATACTGTAAATCTAACTATTGATGTAAGAAAAATTCCATTGCTTGATAAAGTAAATTTACATATGCAAACAGGTCAACTAATAGTGAATGATTTGACCAAAACTAATGAAATGTCTCTTAAGGCTGAGAATATGCTAGGGAAAGTCATCAAGCAACTGAAATTGGTGAAAGCCAACTCCAGTGCTTTGACAACACAGAATGAAGAACTTAAGAAGATAATAGTAAGGATTGGAGTACATCCAAATGACGAGTCTGTTGTGCAGAAGTTATTACAAAGTGCAGAATCAAAGATTTCTGTGTTGAAGAAAAAGTTGAAGTTACCTATAGGGGAGCATTATATGGCTGCAGAGGTGGCAGAAGTGGAAAATGAGAAAGAGAGTCTTCTTTAGCATCTCTTACATAAAGAATAAGAAATTTCCAAGTTGAAAGAAACTATGTTGTCATTACTGAATCAGATTGATTCTCATTCTTGCACTACCATTTTACCATCTAGCAATGATGATCTAGTAGCACAGATAACTCAATTTAATACTGAACTGAAGATGGTAGAGAGAGATCTCAAAAGGGCACAAAATGATATGAAGACAGTAACAAAGGTAATGCAAGCCAAGGAGGGGGAAATTTATAAATACAGGGCAGATTTCCAAACAGCTGATGCTGCGATTAAAAGTATAAAGGAAAAATTGAAGGGAAATATATCTTTGATGCAGGCTAAGGACATCATCTGGAATGATATCATTGAAGAGATGAACGCAGCTTGGGGATCTCTGACTATTGTATCATAAGAGAGAAGCATTATCTGAGATTTCAAGGAGCAGGTTATGGCAAACAAGAAGAAGACCATTAACAAAGCTATTTGGGCAAAGAAATTTATTGATTTCATTAATTCGAAGACTGATCAAGAGTTGGAGGAGAATGAGATTAAATATAGGATTCTATATGTTGTAAAGATTAACAAATTGATTGTTAAAAATGATTGCAAGAAGATCACATAGAAGAAGTTGACAGAGATTAAGGAAGTAGTAAATAGGTTTGACAATTTGTATGACAAAAGAGCCAGGGCAGGATTGGCATCATGCTGGGGCCTTGGAAGTAGTCTTTTATCTTGGGATTCTTATGAACCACTACTGGTATTGGCAAAAAGAAAGGTGGATAAAACTCATGAGAAGACTCAGATTTTGAAAGGAGCAACGATTATTAACTTTCTTCAGAGACATTTTCAGCTATTATGGTTGGTGAAGACCTTATTTACAAAGCAAGCAACATTCAACAGGATCACTGCCTTTAGGCTGGAGTATGACAGACTAATTAGTTCTCCTAAGACAAGCATTGAAGTGTGGAAGAAATGCAGAGCCTGGATGACTGCTCTACCTAAAGATCCTTTAACTTCAAAGAAAGACAAGTCACCAAATCATGAGAATACAACAACAACTGGACCAATTCATATTCAGCAAATAGATTAGGATTTAAGTTTTATTTTATCTCTATTAAGAGAGTGTAATTGTAATAAGACATTTCGATGATATGTAATAGGAAGTTTAAGAGTTTTCATGTAGTTTGAGCAGTTAGGAGTTGTTTCAGGAGTTACAAACTGCTTTACATTGTATGTAAAGAGATAGAGAAGAAAGGAAAAGGTTCTGAGTTTTGGACCTTGAGACTACCACAAATTTTGTACTCAATTTCTGATGGTTAATGAATGAAGATCAAGATTCTTTCATCTGTTGGTGTTGATATGTTTTCCAGTTTCTACGCTGTCTATTTTCTTCTATGAATAAAATGAAGTAATGTAGCTGCAGGTCTCTTTTTACATATGTGAACAAGAGTTAAATATCCTTAATACGCGCTCCTTCATTTTAACTAATCTACTTTCATAAAATTTCCTCTGAAGTTTGAAGTGATAGATTCTCTTCCTTAGCATATCAATTTGAGCTTCCTTCATGTTCTTCTTATCATTCCATTTAATATCAAAAGATAATGGCATTGTGAAGCATTTTTTGCATTAGATTCTTGAGGTTTTTAATAATTAATTTCTAAGGGTGATTACGCAAAGACCATTTGATATAACATTTCCGTGACATATATGTAAATGTCTTGAGCACTGATTCCTTACCACAGCCAAGGGATTGTTTCTTGAGATACAACATAATGGGTGAGTATCTTCGACACTCTTACAATTATTGTCACCGTTTAATTTGTAAATCTGTCTTTGTTTTTCTTTTATGAATTGATATTCACATGACAAATTAGGCAGTTACTGTTTGTAATTTTACACCTCTGAATATGCATATTCAGGGACGAGGCTGATCTCTAGGATAAGGTTGTGAAAAGGGTGTTGACCAAGGTTCCAAAACCAGTGTTACACGTGGCCAAATATGCAACTAGTTTGCGGGAAAAAATTGAAGATTTTGAAAAGACTGTATCATGCCAGCATGAGCAAAAACTGATGGAGTCTAAGGTTGTGGCAATTGAAGGTGTGGGTGGAGTTGGAAAAATGACGCTAGCCAAGGAATTCTTCAACTCTAAGAGATCAAGTTACGGCGGCTCCTCGTTTGTCGTTGAAAAAGCATCTAGGGTGTCGCTACCTTCACTGTAGTCTCAACTCATTAAATACTTGAAAGGTATAGATGAGGGAATTGATAAGTGGGAAGAAGGCATAGGAATATTTGAAACATGTATCTCATCTTGTCACGCACTCATAATAATAGACGATGTAGATGATGCCGACCAATTGGATGCATTCTTGCCAATTAAGGGTGTGCTTCATCCTAAGAGCTTGATTTTGGTCACTTCTCGTGACAAGCATGTCCTTCGAAGTGCAAGAATATGAAAGTCATCAATTTATCACCTAAAGGGCCTCAATGAATCACATTATCCAAATATTTTCTGTTCGCATGCTTTCTTTCAGCCACATCCACGACCAGGGTTTGAAAAGCTTGTTGTTGGGTTTGTAAAAAGCTGTGATGGTTTTCCTTTATCGCTAAAAGTTTTTGGTGCTCTTTTATGTGAAAAAGAGGAGCCTTATTGGGAAGAAAAATTGAAAGAAGTTCATAGATTTCCTGATAAGATCTTGGCAAGCCTTTCAATTAGTTATAATTCATTGAATCAAAAGGATCAACAAATATTTTTAGATATTGCTTGCTTTGCTATAGGAGAAGAGAGGGATAAGTGGATCAGAATATGGGTTGGATTGGTTGGGCTTTAAACTCTGGAAGATAGATGTCTTGTAGAGGTTCTAGAGGAGTACAGAGAGAATTGGATGAGACTGCATGATCACCTGTGCGACATGGGAATAAATATTGCTGAGAAAGTATCACGAGGAGGAGGTCCCTGTCGTCTTTGGCATTCCGTTGAGGATGTCCATGATCTGTTCGATGAGTAGTCATTATCATTATCATTTGTAAGTCACTAATCATGTCCAAAACTTTCAAGTTCTTTTTATTCAAATAAATAAATAATACTATCTTTTAACGAAAAAACATGTAATATCAGATGTACGTGGAATTAGGATGTCTGCAGAGTGGACCTCTACAGAAGAGGAGGCATTATTACGCACAAAATCAGAAATACTACTGAACAAAATTTCAAGTGAGTCGGCGATCAAAATGAGAACTTTGCAACTTCCTAAAAGTGAAGGGGAACTTGTGGAAGGCATATTAAAGAAGGGTGCCGTCACCAAAACTCATATGGCTTTGCTGGAATAACTATCCCTTCTCTTCGCTGCCTTCTTGGATACAATGGACCACTTAAAATTTTTAGAAGTGATTGGGAAGAAACTGAAAAAATTATGGCCTCGTGATTCTCAGGTAAGTAAATAGTATATGAACATACAGTAATAGTAGATGAGACTAATTGTGCATCTACTATTTTTTGTTATGATTCAAACGTCGAACATTGCAGGCACCTCTTCAGTTGCGGGAGTTGTATGTTGTTGCTCCACTTTTAGAGTTTCCAAAGTCAATAGGGAAGCTGAAAGACCTTGAAAATATTGTCCTCCTAAATTATTCTTATTCAAATTATCCTTTAGAGCCCACAGATCTATCAAAGTTACCAATTTTACCAGAAGAATTATTTCATCTCCACTCCTTGAAATATCTAGAGCTATACGGGCACTTCAAGATTCTTCCAAGGGAATTTGGAAATTTAACAAATCTTCAACGCATCGTTCTCTGTGGCTGCAAAAGGTTGGAGAAGCTTCCAGATTCCTTCACAGATTTAGCAAATCTCTAAGTCCTCCAGCTGTCTCCCTGCAATAGTTTGAAATGGCTTCCAAAATCCTTGGGAGATTTAACAAATCTCCAAGAAATCACCCTTGAGAAGTGCCAAAGTTTGGAGGTACTTCCATATTCGTTAGTGAATCTGACGAATCTCCAAGACCTCTATCTCTCAGGCTACAACAGATTGAAGCGACTTCCAAACTCATTGGGTGATTTAACAAATCTCCATGGAATCACCCTTGAGGACTGCGAAGGTTTGGAGGTACTTCCAGAATATTTTGGGTGCTTGACAAATCTCTTACGCATTCAACTCACTGGCTGTAAAATATTGAAGAAGCTTCCAGATTCCTTCACAGGGTTAGCAAGTGTTCAAAGCCTCCATTTTTCTGGCTCCCACATATTGAAGGGTCTTCCAAAATCCTTGGGGTGTTTGAAAAATCTCTGATATATTAATCTGTCCAATTGTAAGAGTTTGAAAAAACTTCCAAATTCATTGGGGGATTTAACAAATCTAAAGAAATCATCCTGGACAAGTGTGAAAGTTTTGAGGCACTTCCAGATT
The DNA here is from genome assembly GCA_034641835.2 of Pinus albicaulis. Lineage (NCBI taxonomy): Eukaryota > Viridiplantae > Streptophyta > Pinopsida > Pinales > Pinaceae > Pinus > Pinus albicaulis. The sequence continues at coordinate 969,192,904 of CM076570.1, read as the reverse complement.
CCTTTAGGAATTTAAAGAATCTTCAAAGAATCTACCTGCAAGATTCCAGCTTCAAGACACTTCCAAATTCCTTTGGGCATTTAACAAATATTGTGTCCATCGTTCTGCCAGCATGTAGAAGTTTGAAGATGCTTCCAAATAATTTGTTTGGGAATTTAAAAAATCTCGAAACAGTATGTCTATCCGGTTGTGAAATTTTGGTAAAGCTTCCACATTCCTTGGGAAATTTGACAAAACTCTGATTTATTCAGTTGAATAACTGCAAAAGTTTGAATAAGCTCTCGAAATCGTTGGGGGGGTTAACGAATATCCAAAGGATTGAACTGTCTGGATGCAAGATTTTGAAGAAGCTTCCGAATTCGTTGGGGAATCTATTGCAACTGAAATATCTGCATTTCAGTCATTGTAGCACTTGTTTTCCTAGGACACTTGGAAACATCACCACGCTTAAATTCTTAGACTTATCAGGATGTGTCCAAATGGAAGCATTGCCTGCCCAAGTGGAACATCAAAAGTACTTAGAATGGTTGAATCTGATGGGTACACACTTAAAAGAGTTGAGCAATGCGTAGAGTGCATGCCTAAGAAATTTGATATATCTTTTGTTAGGAAGTCCTTTGTTGAAAGAGCTGACACCTTCGTTCGATTTCCTATCGAGATTGAGTGTATTGCTGCTCCATGGATGCCAGGAATTGAAATGCCTACCCATTTCATTTGAACTGTTGACTCAGTTGATTGAGTTGGTTGATAACCCATGATGTCATCCATTACCATAGATAGTGGATGACATCATGGGTTACAAATATACCATAAAGAACCTAATTCCCTTCAACAGACCATATTTTCTCAGTAATAATTTAGGAGGGTAGTAAGCTCTTCAGATGATTAGTAATGAGCTTAGAAATAATATTCTATATGAGAATTCAAAGGGAGATGGGGTGGATGCATTCCAAATTATCCACCTTTTCAAATATATGGGCCAATATTAAGAAGATAGCATTAAGTGCTAGGAGGGATAAAAATTATTTTCTTGATCTACCACTAGTTCTTGAATTTCCCCTCCCATGAAAGGCTAAGAACATTGAAAGAAATTAGGTGTGAAGTCGTAATGACCAAGGCCCTTGTTTTTAGGTATGCCTTTCACAACACAGTCCACTTTTTATAAGGATATTTATCTCATCAACACATTATTTTGACCTTGGTTCCATAGAGGTGGAATGTGCCTTGAAATTTTCCTTATGGATACCATTTTCTTTGGATGAACCTATGAGAGGAGTGGGAAATAATAGTTTAATATATCTGCTTCAATACCATAGTGATTTGAGAGATTTTTACTCTTGAAATCCTTGAGGGATGAAATATTATTACAGTGGACGTGGTGTACTATCAATTTGTGGAAAAAAACTATGCTTTATCCCTCCTTGAACTACCTGAATTGTGATTTTTATTGCAAGAGTACTTCCCCTAAACTCTAGTATAGCCTTTGAGGTCAGTGAGAAGTTCTACTTCTTTAGCCTCAAAATCCTCAAAATATACCTCAAGGATAATCCTTTTATGGAGTGAACATATGTGAAATTATAATTTTTTTTTAGACTTAAATATGTTTGCAAAATTCCTCTTATTCCATTTATTAGCTTGGAATCGACATATTTTGTTTTGGTGAAATTTGTACATGGTTGTTCCTCCTATGAAATTTGCTTCATTCTAACAACCCTTATCTTTTTCTGAGAAGGCCAAATCCAAAAATGAGAAACTTTCAAACCTAAAAGACTTACTTTTGGGAGCAACTTTGACGTTGATATCAAATCTAATGGGTCAATTGTCTAAGCCCCCACTTGGGATGACGTCTCAAGAAAAATGTACTTCTTTAGAAGTTATTCAAAGATGAAGAAGTAGCCCAACCATATAAAATTATGATGTGTGTCACCCCATCGATTGTTCTATGTGAATATATCATTGATTATATCCAAATCCTTAATGATTAGTTGTGCCATTATATCCCTGAAGTGATTTACGTTGGAGTCTAATTGTTGCAATCCTCCTCTTTTCTCTTCCAGGGACTTGATAATATTGAAATTCCTTCCCACTATCAACATAACATTTGAAAAAATCAGTTTTATATTACTCATATCTTGAAGATATTTAATATTTTTCCTGACCATTTGTGGCCCATATTGGAATTGAATCCTACCTTCTCTAATATGATTGTTTAATTGGCTGGAATTTTGTAGTGAGAATATGTGGGGAAGAAAAGAGATCCGATATAGTCATCTCCTCTGAGTTCCACAAAATTTTTATTCCTCCTACTTGGATAGTAGCATCAAGTGTAGTTTATTTGCAACCTTCCCAACAACAAGAGGAAATCATTGTCACCTTTTCAATAGCACATTCAAATTATTATAACATTACAATGATTATGAGTTATTTCTTTAAAAATCATTGGATTTCCTTTGCAATTGAGGACCATGATGTTCCATGAGATTATATTCATTGATGTTTGGGTGGATCAAGGGATAATTCATCTATCATAGCAATAATTCTTCTTGAGTTAACATTTCTTCCAATTCTTGATGTACATAATTATTTATCTTTAATAAACTTCTAATCTATGTCCTTCTGCCCTTGAGTCTAAAAGAGGCCTTGGTAAGAAATCTGCTAAAAACAAACAGCCATCTACTAGTCAGACTGTTAAACAAGAACCTAGATGTGCACACTGTCATTCCACATTCCATAAAAGAGAAGATTGTAAAAATCGCCCTCAGCATCTCTCAATCCAACAACATGCTGAGCAGTCCTTTTCCTCTTCTTCTGACTATTCCTCCTCCTCTTCCGAGGAACAAGTCAATATGTATTGTAATTGTTCTGACTCAGACGCCTGCCATTGTTCTGAGTCTAATTCTGACTCCTTCTCTTCTGCTGAAGAAGAACTTCCTCATGTCCTCATGGCCCAAGTCGATGATGATCTCAAGATTTTTTCTCAAATTCGAGCCATGGAGGAAGGTGATCTCAAAGCTGCCCTCCTTGCAGCCTACATGAAGAATCTTCCTGGTTCTTCCAGTTTTTCATCCAATTCTTCTAAGAAGCCTACTTTTGTTGAAGCTTCTTATGAAAGAAACACTAAATCGTATCTCCAGCATAATTCTAACAAAGTCAGAATCCCTGCTCTTGGGGGAGGTGAGCAAGGAGATACATGACTTAAAATCAAATCCAAAGATGAAAATGAAATCTCTGTCTCAATCTCAAGCTCAACAAATAATTGCCTTCTCTTCTCCAGCCTATCACAAGGTTGAAACAAATTATATGATGCATTCTACTCCAAAGACTGAAGTTCATTTTGCAACAGGAAAGTTTGATCCTTCAGCTGGTTTCAGTGAAATCGGGGATATGCAAGTCCTCGCTATCCAATACCAACAACACCATGTGAAAGTAAATCTTTGTGTTGCTGGTCACGTCTACAAGGTTATTGCACTCATAGATTCTGGATCAGACATTAACCTTGTTTCTAAGCATATAATCCCATCCAGATATTGGACTACATCTGAAAAAGAAGTCATGGGATTAGGAACTAAGCAATTGAAGTTTGAAGTTTCCAAAGCTGCTGTATGTTTTGATTCAAAATGTGTGAAGCTTTCCTTTGCAGTTTCTGATATTCCAGTAGACTGTATTTTAGGAAATATATTTTTAGCAGCAGTTGAGCCACATGGGTCTTTCATATTTCCTGACAAATCTGCAGGGTATTTCATTACCATCTTTGGAGAAAGAATTGAATTGCCATATATTTCTAGAACCAGAATGGTGCAGGCTGTGCAGGTAAAAGAAGAAAAACTTCAAACAGCTGTGAAAACCCTGGAAGAACTCAAGGATCACAAGAATATAATCAGAATCGAAGAACAATTGAGTTCTCCAGCTATCCAGAAAAGAATCTCTGAAATTCAGAGAGAATTTGAAGAAACATGCTGCTCAGAAGAGCCCAATGCCTTTTGGCACCGAAAGCAGCACAGTATTGAGCTACCTTACAAGGAAGGATATACTGGCAGACCTTGTAATTCTAGAGCCATCTCCATGTCTGTTGAACACAAACAACTCTGCCAAAAGGAGATTGAACAGCTTCTTCAGAAGAAGCTCATCAGGGAATCCAGCAGCCCTTGGAACTGCTATGGGTTCTATGTCAACAAAAGAAGTGAACAACTCAGAGGAGTCCCCAGACTGGTAATAAATTACAAACCTCTGAACAATTTTCTAGCAGATGATACTTATCCAATCCCCCATAAAGGTGATCTGATGAGAAGAATTTCAGGAGCCAAAGTATTTTCTAAGTTTGATTTAAACTCAGGCTTCTGGCAAGTTGCTATTGCAGAAGATGATAGATGGAAGACTGCCTTCAGTGTTCCCCATGAACACTACGAGTGGAATTTCATGCCATTCGGCTTGAAACATGCACCTTCTAAATTCCAGAAGGTAATGGACTACATCTTTAAGCCCTATGATGATTGGTTACTTGCCTATATAGATGATCTGCTAATTTTTTCCAAGAATTTGTAAGACCACTTCAAACATTTGAAGATCTTCATGAAGTTGGTCCAGAGAAATGGTTTATTCTTGAGCAAGAAGAAAATGGAACTCTGCAAGACTAAAATCAAATTTTTAGGGCATGAAATTGAGAATGGTCAAATTTCTCTTCAACACCATGCACTAGAGTTTGCTGACAAGTTTCCTGATGTCATAATGGATAAAACTCAGTCGCAGAGGTTTTTGGGTTGTTTAAATTATGTGAGCAATTTCTATCCGTCATGCGCTCTCGACAGGTCTCTGCTCAACCAGAGACTCAGAAAGAATCCGATGCCTTGGACAGAAAAGCACACTGAAGCAGTAAGAGAAATAAAATCCAAGGTTCGTAACCTCCCTATCTTGTATGTTGCTGATGATAATGCCTTTAAAATTGTTGAAACAGATGCAAGCAACATAGGTTGGGGAGGTGTCCTCAAGCAAAAGCCAAAGGAAGATAGTCCGAAAGAACAAGAATAGGTTGTGCAGTTTGTTTCAAGAGTATGGAGCAAGGCGGAATTAAACTATGCTCCTATTGAGAAAGAGGTAAAGGCAGCCTGGAATTGCATCAGAAAGTTTTCTATCAATTTGGCTAATAAATATTTTCTGCTCAGAACTGATGCAAAAGCCCTGGAAAAGGTTTTGACCAAAGCAATAAAGAACCCAGAAGATGCAAAGTTTGCTAGATGGCAAGCTCTGTTTGCATATTTTAATTTCAAAGTTGAACATATTAAAGGTTCAAAATTGTATCTCACTTTTAAGCAAATCTTTCATATCAGCACTGCAACAGAGAAGTGACCCTGAAAAGGAAGAAATACATGTTATGGTCATTCTCACAGAGTGGAATCAGGCCAACCAGAGAGAAGAAATCAGATACATTCCTGATGAGGAATCATGGCCTGTATATGCAGAAAAATGGAGGCCAACTTGGCAACTCCGAAATACACAAGTGCTTGATGCAAACCTTCAAAGTAATAATGATCTTCAGCACTTGGTACCTGGAAGGAGAGTGTACCCTAAGGGTAGTAGGTGGATACATGACATGATGTATTCACACAGCATGGCAGCTTCAGAAGAAGCAGAGCGATCACTCTCCCAAGATTTTTGGGACCTCTCTGTCATATGTACTGGTGGAGGAGACAGAACAAGAATATATTATAAGTCTTTTACCATAAACAGAACAAGGAACCCTGGCCAGTATACAGCTGGAAAATTTCAAAGTTGGCCGAATAATAATCCAACTCTTTTATTTCCTGATATTGTTTATGATTTTGCAGGATATCAAAGACTGTGGTGGGATCTTCTAAATAAAGATGGACGGGATGAGACCCATTACACAAAATTAAAGTTTGCCCCTACATGGATAAATTCAAGAGAACCTGCTGTACCCTGGTTATCTAATTGGTGGCATCATTATGGTGTAAGTCCTTATAGCATGGATCCGAATTTTTATGAAACTTACTGTCGTAGGTTTTGTAGAGACTGTATCGAAGGACCAGCCGGGGAATGCTTCCACTATCCATGTCAGAAAGTAGGAGAAATTGGAAATCTAGAATACAAAATGGTGAATCCTATCTTGAATTCATACATGCAGATGCATTATCAATGGCTCGTCATGACCAAGATCAAGCACCAGATCGTCCTCAATAAGCCCATGATCGTCCGACGAATCTACACAAAGGCATGGGACGATGAGTTTTACGGATTGAGATATCCTGGTATCACGATCGTGGATCCTCCTGTAGTGGCAACATCAACCAGTACAAGTGGTCCTCGGAAGCCCCACTAAAAAGGTTTTCCCAGTGTAATAATGGTACCTGGTCACGGGTCTATTGTGACAGAGTTTTCTCGTGGGCTTTTCCTCTGTCCGAAAAGCATCCACTCTGTATATCAATAATTTTGATTCCTCGTGGGCCTTGTAAGGTATCCACAGTGTACACTCACCCACTATCACTAAATTTTGTCGGTAGTTCGGATCTCCGTGCGGATGTCACGTTATGTGTTACCCGAAAACGATGATCCTACTGCCAAGTGTCAATAATCCGACGGTTTTCAGAAATGCTGGTCCCCCTCTCCATTCTATATAAGGAGGGGTAAGACTCATTTGTAACCATCGACATTTGGAGTTTGAGTATTTTGCATTAGTGTGTTTTTGAGTCCGACATTGGCTCCCTGCTCTGCATCTGCGCAAGTTATTGCGATCTACTTGCATCACGGAGTTTAAACTCACAGTCCTTAGGAGAACTAAGAAGCCTGCGGGTGTATGTGCTCAGCATCAGAACTCGTGGCAGTTTAAGATTCGATCGTAGAGTATATGTATGTGTTATAGTGTACGAGATAGAAGTCGTGATTACCATCGAAGCCTCTCACAGTAAAGTGCTCATTAGTGAGTATCCTTGGGACCGGTAAAAGAAGCCATCGATGCAGTATATTGAATTGAAATTGCTATGAGCACTAATTTTCCCATTCATATCATTAATAAAATTCATGTTTTCACCATATTAATATATTATATATTATATTTATCTATGTGTGTGATTCATTCCATTTCCTAACTTTCATTTCATTCCTTGTACAACCTGAATTAGTGGTATCAAAGCAATCTTCTCCTTTCTATTTCTTGATGCATGTCCCCGATGAGGATAGGATATGAAGAGTCGGGTCTTGGGATAGTTTCACTTCGGAATGATCACCCTCACCATCCAAAGAGTCCTCCCATCATGGAAGAAAGGAGAGATGGTGGAGAAAGAGATCCTATCAAGTTGTTTCTTAAGGAAACACTCGTATGAAAATAGAATTTGATAAGGGATAATTTTATCCAAATCCTTCAACAAATTATAGCATTAGCAAAGGAATATTCAACCAATGAAAATTTCAAAGGTGTGACACCCTTAAAGGTACAAGTTAACTTTGATGTCTTGTTATTTGAATTCCTAATAGAAGAAAATTATTTGGAGAAATGGTTGGGTAAGTTAGATGGATATTACTCTATCAAACATTTGTTTGACAATGAAAATATCACCTTTGCAATCTTGAAAGCCATTTATCATGTCAAAAATTGGTGGGAACATTATTAGAAGAGATAAAATGAAGATGAGTATGTGATAAAGGAAGGATGCACTTGGGAATATTTTATTGATGCCTTTAAGGAAGAATTATACCTTATAAGAAACTATGATGACCAGTACATTAGATGGAAAACCTTATGATAGGAGAGAGACTAGATAGTGTCATAGTACACCAATATTTTCCATACCTTGTGCTCAAGGATGGGAATCATATACTTTGAGTGGAAATTGGTTCTAAAGTATCATATTTGTTTACAAAGGCAAATCCAAAAATAGATGGATTTCTTGGAAATCTCCTCACTGGGAGTCACTTATCGATATGTTGTTGAGATTGAGTAAAAATTGAAGCAGAGGAATAAGTAAGAGTTTGGATTTGTAAGTCCACTACATCAAAAGCTTGGAAAAGGAAAATATAAAGTGGTGTGAGTTTCATAAAAACTCCTAGAAAAAATCTAATGAGTGCTACTAGAAACAACCATTGTTGGAAAAGATTAAAGAAAAGGAAACAAACTCTAGCTCTAATTCCACTTTTTAAAATAGGATAAAGGAAAACATATCATGAATGTTGAACCCAATGCTATCATTGTGACTGCAAAGATCCAACTAGAATATTTCAAGGATATTGAAGAGTGGGAGCACATCTTCCATTCATAGATGTCAGTGAAGGGGGCCCAACTACATTTCATTATTGATTGTGGGAGCCATAAGAACCTAATCTCAACTAAGAACATAAATATATTGAATTTGATGATTATGTGACACCCCCAACCATACACCATTGGTTTTTTGAGCCATGTATGAGACATCTCGATTAGCCATCAATGTTTCCTCTCCTATGTCATAAAACCCTTCAAATATTAGGTACTGTGTGATATTTCCCCACTCAAATTTTGTGATGTTATTTCAAGGAAACTTTATATGTGGAAACATCATTTTGTTTATGAGTCTTGTCCCCACATTATCATTGTTACTCTAGGAGGTAAACTCTACATGGTATTAGAGATAGTTTCAATTATTTCAATTTCATTGATCTCAACAAAATAGTGTCAAAAGGTAACCTCTCACATTGCAAATCTTGTCCTCTTCATGTTTTAGTTAGAAGTTGAAAGAAATGCCACTATGACCACTACAGCCTCAACATTGAGCCTCTCTATACAACAAAAGTAGGTCGACATGATTGTAGAGACATACAAAAATATCTTCACTCCGCCTATGAGGGTGTCACTACATTGCTAGGTCAAACACTCAGTTGAATTGATACCATGTTCTTCTTTACCTAATGGCCCAATATATAGATTCTCTTTGTTAGAGAATAAGGAAATAAAACATCAAATTCATGAGCTTGTCCAACAGGGCCTCATTTAATTGAGCTCCTCAAATTGCAAGTGTTTAATTGTGTTGGTGTGTAAGGATGGGACATGGATATGATTATAGATCCTTAAAAATAATCACTTTCAAGAAAAAATAATTGATCCCTCAAATTGAAAATATTCTTGATCAACATAATGGTTCCAATCTATTTAGTAAGATTGATCTGAAGACAGGCTATCATTAGGTTTAAATTGAAAATTTTGATGTAGGGAAGACAACCTTCAAATATAGAAAATGCCATTTTGAGTGGTTGATCATGCCCTTTGGCTTGACTAATGCTATTGTAACGTTCATGAGGATGATAGATGACATCCTCTGGTTGTTGACAAAATCTTTTTGATTGTATATTCGGATGACATCCTCATATTCAATAAACCTAGGTAAAACATTTGGCAACATTCAACAGGTCCTAAGCACCCTATAAAAACACAATTTGTATGAAATTCTATAGAAATGTTTATTTAGCATGTAGAGAATTCAATATCTGGGATACATTACAGATGAACATGAGGTGCATTTGGACCCAACCAAGATCCATATCATTTAGGATTGGGTAGCCCCAGTGTCTCTAATAGATCTCTTAGCTTTGTGGGTCTTGCTAACTTCTATCGAAGGTTCATGTTGGGGTTCTCTCATATTACTTGGTCCTTAATTCAAGTGATTAAGCATAGAGTTACATAAATTTGTTCCTTGTCTGAGTCACAACTGAAAGCATTCAAGGATCTAAAACACTACCTTTGGTCTTACATCATTCCTCACCCTACAATACCTACAACAACCATTTGATATTGAAACGAATTCCTCTCACTGTGACATCAATGAAATCTTCACTTAGTAAGGACATATATTTGCCTATCATAATGAAAAACTCTCTTATACACTCCAAATATATCCCACATATGAGAAGGAGATGCACTCCATCATGTAGGCATGTTGATAGTAAAATCATTATATTTTGGGGAAGGAAAAAATCATTCACATTAATCACATATTCATGCAAATATGAGTAAAGTTATAGAATGATCACAGGAAAAAATGGTCCACATACCTACAACCATTCTACTTGAACATCAAATACAAGAATGGTAGCACTAATCATATTGAAAACTATCTTAGTCGACCCCCAGTTATGAAGCTAACCATAGTCCTTAAATATTGTGGCCGTGAGACCTTTGAGTGGCCACAATTACACAACGATGACTATGAATTTGCTACCACATTCTAAACATTAATTGCAAGAAAAAAAGTTCTGAATTTCCACCCCCCGGATGCACTCTTGTGCTACCTAGGTCATCATTTGTGTTCCTTCAAGAAATGGTGAAAATATGATTTGGGAGGCACATTATAGTTAGGTGGCAGGGCACTTTGGTGTGGAAAAGAGGGTAGAATTACTTTAGAAGTATTATTTTTTGGCGAAAGCTCCAACAAGATGTCGAACAATATATTAGACTTTGCACTTCATGTGCCATTGCTAAACCATCCATCAAGAAGTAGGATTTGTACACTCCTCTACCTATCACAAAAAATCCTTGGGAGTCACTCTCCATGGATTACATGTTTGACTTTCCCTCCACCAAGCATGGTAAGGATTGTATGTATGTGGTTGTTGAATTTTTCTCAAATATGAACATTTTGGCACCATGCAAGAAGAGTATCATAATTGAAGCCACTGCTACAATCTCCTTTTAGTGTGTTTGGCTTCATTTTAGGCTACCTCAGACTATAATTTTAGATAGGGATAATAGGTTCCTCAGCATTTTCTCACCCAACCTATGGTCTTTGATGAATACTAAGCTAACCAAATTGATCATCATTCATCCCCAAATAGATGGACAAACAAAACTGGTCAACATGATGATTATGCATATATTTTGTGTGTATAACTCCAAACATCCACGTACAAGGAATGAAAACCTTCCATATGTTCAACATATCTCTAACAAGCCCTCTACAAATCTATTAGACATAGTCCTTTTCAATTGTGTTTGGGTTTCCAACCATTGGTGCCATTTTATGTAGTTATGCCCATTGCATCTTCAATCGAGGAGTGCTCCCATGCTCAATTCAAGGAAGATAGAGTGGCCAATTTTTTTGAATGGATCCAACACCTCCATTAATAGGTTTATGATATCCTACAAAAAGTTAATGCCAAGTACAAGTGGTGGCATGATTATCATAGGGTTCCACACAAGTTTTAGGTTAGTGATAAGGTGTGGTTGCATTTAAAGAAAGAGTGTCTCAAAGGCCCCAACTCCAATAATTGACCACTCTAATATGGGCCTTACACAATCACAAAATTTATGGGTGAAAATTCTTTTGAATTTATTATTCCCCATTTCCTTGGCTTGCACCCAGTATTTAATGTGGAGCTACTTCGACCATATTTTCAACCTCTATTAGGAACCTCAAAGGAAACCGAGCAATTGGACGTCACAAAGCTCAATCCTGACTATATTGAATATGATATAATTGATCAAATCATAGACACCAATACAAAGGGTACCCTCCAATACCACATACAACTCTATCAAGTTGTCAAAGCAAGGCAACTTCTTCACTAAGACAAGTGGCTCACCAAGAGACAAATTCAATAAGTTTCCCCATCTAAGGAGGGAACTTAATGCAATAGAGACCATTGATTCCAAAGATGGGAGGATTGATCCAAGTGGATATCGGTGGCCATCCACCTTTTCCATTAACTCAATAGTTTTCTATCTTCTTGCCAATTTTTCTATGGTTTTCTGGATCCCAAACTTCTAGGGCTTGAGGCCATAAATGATGTTTTTTGGAAATTTCGGGGGCTAAGATTTGTTGTGGCATGCCCTCACCCTATTCAATAGTTGTAGTCTTCAGTTAACTCTTTAGAACAAACTATTGCATGTCCCAAACAAATATTAAATGCAAAAGTTGTGCCCCAAATAGTCGATGTACCAACTAAACATCTAAAGGCCTGAAAACCTTTTGTTGCTTTATATTTTAAGGTTTGGGTTTCTGTTATTTAATGTCATTATTTCATCCTTTTATAATAGCTTTTGCATATGTGTAGTTGTGATCTCTCTCTTCAAAGATAACTACCACCATTCTAGATAGTTTTTGTTGTACAATATTATGTTATTTCATTTATTAATAACAGTTGGGTTTTCACCATATTATTGTGCTCTCCGTTATATTTGTGTATGGGGTTTTGCATGTTTCATTTCCTTTCCCATTTTTCATTCAATTTCTTGTACAACACAAATCACTCGCATCATTGATGACATACTAATTGATTTTAGAATATTCCCAGCGAGTTCGTAGATCCCCGAATTGTTGGAACACGAGATTTTTTGGGTAAGAGCATCCCCATGTAACATAGAATTTGTAGGTTTGAGCCACAAGATTTTGAGTGTTAGATCCTAAAAGAGCATCTAATTACACAAGCTTGCATTTTTCTGAGTATGGCACTCACAAAAGAGCTCAAAAAAGGGCATTTTAAAATCTGATCCAAGGGCGTCCATGTTTGAATAAAAGGCCGAAGAAAAAAACCTTTTAACTTAGACAAAATCCTAAAGAAAAAAGTGTTCATCTGTTTTAATTTTTCCATAACATTTCAATTGTGACAAATAGCAACATGATTTTTGTAGAAAGGTAGGGGCTAGAGATGACAATTCAACTTCCAATTACATAACCATGATTTTATTGACTTTTCCAAATAGTGAATGTAATTTTTCCCAATCATGTTTTAATGTTGTACATACAACAATATGAAACAACACATTGTCTAAAACATGCAATCCAATAAAACCCATGTCTTCATCAAGTTTGTTTCTATAAGTAATTTTTTCAAACCTCAAGTTTCTAAGTGTAATAGTTATGAGAGTTAGGAGCTCAATAGTCCTAGATTCCTCCATTTTAACAAACACCAAAAAGATTCCACATTTGAACAAACACCATAAAGAGAAAAAAAAACAAGAGACATAAAAAAAATGTGCCTTCCAATCTCCAAATCTATGTAAGTGCAAAATAATACAATCCCCATAATCAAAACATGGGTGTTGAAGAGTGATTTAAATAGAAAGATAGTTGACCAAAAATAGTGTTGAAGGGTGATTTAAATAGAAAGATAGTTGACCAAAAATAAATGTATTTTGTGCAATGTGATGCCTAGGTGAGTAGCTCTAAACTATTGTGTGGACCTATGCTGAGAAAGAGTGAATTTAAGTTGAAAAAAAAAAAGATGAGAAAGGGTGAATTTAAGTTGAAAAAAAAGAGATTTGATGTTTGTGGAAAAAAAGCAATAGAGAGTTACACAAGAAAAACCACTTCATGGCTTCTGCAATTACTTCTACGTAGAACATGTTCAACCTATGATTCACTACCAATTTGAGGAACGATAGCGTTCAGTGCTGCACGGATGCCAATATATGACACTAAAAATAGCACAATCATGACCTCTACAATATAAAGGGAAGAAAAATGTTTTTCAAATTAGATCTTTGCCGATATCTCCAAGAAAAAGGAATAAGCTAGGAAAACAATACACCGGATTTGTCCCAAAAATACAGTCAGATTTTCATGCAACTTCAGTAGACCCTTGAGATTAGACATTATTCATTAATCTTTACAACACACGTTGCCACCTACTCGACGAGGGATTTGTAAGGGCTTTGCAAAGCTATCCCTTACATTCTTTGTTTCCTTTACATGTAAGCTTACATTATCACTTAAAATTAAAGAAAATATTGACCAGGGATTTATCATCTCTAACATACGATTTTCTTGTTTCTTCATCTTCGGTAGTAGGGTACCCAGGCTCTGAATGAAAAAAAAATAGTTTTTCCTGATAATACAGAGGTTGAAAGACAATTTTAGAAAAATTCCCTGCAATACTCTCTACCAGTGATGTCTACTTTTGCTTGAGCTAGCAGGGTTTAGAAAACAGTGCTAAGGGAAGTGCCCCCAAAATAAGGAAAATTCATGTTATGCAGAGTTAAAGCCAAAAGTTTAAACTAAACAGAATAAAGCTCCATAAATTTAAACTAATATTTTAGAATGTTGGTTTAACTGTGCATGCTACTTCCAGCAATGAACACATGGTTGTTACCAATGCCAAAATCAGACAAAAATTGAAAAAGAAAAGAAGTCTTCTGATGGAAACCATTGTTAACCAGGAATTGTTTTCTATACGAATAGTTGGATGCTAAGTACAGCAGTTACAACTTCAATCCGAGGTGCCATAGGTTGAAACCCACACCATCAAATCACTCCACTTCTGGTCAGATTTCTCTCACGGCCGAGGACATTTCTCAGCAACAATTTCTCATAAAAAAATCAATACCATGTTAGAAGTTTGGGCAGACCAGAATAAGTTATAACAAACTTTAAAACAAAATACGTATGGTTATCAATCTAACAAAAATCTAATACCAATTATTAAACACAACACAAGATGAAATACTCAAAAGAATAAACACAAATCTTGGTTTTAATGTACATAATCAGATATTGAAATGAGAAAACATACTATTGTTTCGGATAGGAAGTAAATGCTTCCTTGTGTATCTTGCAAATTTTGAGAATATTTTGTAATTGGCGATTTTAGAATATTTGCTTTTTTGTGTATCTTGCGCATTATGAGAATATTTTGTAATTGGCAGATTTTAAGAATATTTTGTGATTTGAGTAATAGTAATAAAGATTCAATAATTGATTTTTTTGTTTATCAAATTTTTAAAATATCTCTAAAATATGCATTCCAAGCTTAATTTCAGCTTTTTTTAACTAAATTTAATTAGAATGCAAATTTTAGAGATATTCTAGAATTCAATACAAGAGAAAGTCAATGGTTAATTTCCTATCAATAAAATATCAATAAGATTCCAAAATATTCCGAAATCCGCAAGATTGCCGAATATTTGCTTGACCATATTTTCAAAAATATTTTGGAATCCTATTGATAAGAAAAAACAAGATGAAACAATTGACCGGTCAAATTCTGAAACATTACTCTACATTCTAATTAAATTCAACTCCTTGTCTTTGCCACTGAAACAATAATAATCTGCTAACCTAGCCATGCTGTCTGCCTGGCACTGCTCCGAATACTAAGTACTATGCATCTTCCTCTTCCACCCGGATGGGATTACATTTCCAGACATTTTAGCTCTAACCTTCCCACCAAAGAAACATATATTTATTTGAACATTAATCTTTCCACCAAAGAAACATATTTATTTGAACAATTGTTCCGAAATCGAAGAATCACGAAACCCTAAAAGAAGAAACATTGCGGAAATTCAGAGACTGCCTAAGCATAAGGGTACGAATTTTAACTGCAATGGGATCCAATTACGGAACGAATTTCAACTGTAATGGGATCCAATCCCATAGAAGTTACAGCGTGGTACGGTACGCTGGATAGTTGATAGAGACAACGCCATCGTTAGAAAGACAGTTCGGTGGAAGCTTGGCGATGGGAGGAGGATCCCGATCTCGTGCCCCTTCATTCTGGGCGCTTCATATGAACAAGACTATGACCTACACTTCTTCCACAGGCTGACACATAGAGGGCTCTTTTTCATATCGGACCTAATCTCTCATTGGGAAAACGGTGCTCCTGTCTGGAAGACTTTTGAGAGTCTTGGCTTACGTGATGAGGACAGGGATTCGTGGCTGAACACCATCGTTGTTTTCCAGGGGGCGGGCTTCTTTTTTCAACCAGCTGGTGATAGGATTGTATGGGGCGGGCCTTTCAAAGGCACCAACATCTCGGTAAAAGACCTGTATACAAACCTGATTGTGGAAGCCTCCTCCCCTAATACCATTCCTGGATTCACAAAGGCGTGGAAGTGGAGTATTCCCCACAAGATCCTGCTTTTCAACTGGCTTCTCTGGAAAGGGAGGATCCTCACGTGGGAGAATCTCCAGAAGAGAGGTATGATCGGACCGGGCTGCTGTATCATTTGCAAACAACACCTGGAATCTGTCTCCCATTTATTCTTTGAATGTAAACCTGTTTTGGGATTTTGGGAATTGATTTCTCAATGGGCGGGCTATCCGTCCTGGTATCCCCAGTCTCTGACTCAAGCATATGAATTTTGGGCTTCCAAGGGTATTGGGCTCAAAGCCTTGCCCTTCTACGTATGCTGGGAGGTATGGCGCTCCAGGAACTATATGCTGTTCAATGAGGGGAGCTGGCAGCCCCACAGGATGTACCGGCGGACTCTGGAATGGCTACAAACTCCTGATGCTCCGGATGAGAACATGAGGGACCTGTCCATCACGTGTAGACCCCACGAGGTCAACATACCGGCACTCTTTTTTGATGGTGCACAGCAGGAGGGGGTCTGTGGCTGTGGCGCCTGGCTTAAGTTGGAAAATGGGGAGCGCTACAACATCTGCTGGAATGGCGGCCCCGGCACTAACAACAAAGC
Organism: Pinus albicaulis; assembly: GCA_034641835.2. Lineage (NCBI taxonomy): Eukaryota > Viridiplantae > Streptophyta > Pinopsida > Pinales > Pinaceae > Pinus > Pinus albicaulis. Next base: position 969,176,508 of record CM076570.1, on the reverse strand, counting down.
TGAGCTACTTGCCCTATGGAGCGGTCTCCTTGTGGCTCTCCACCTTGGGATCCCTTGCATTGATATATATGGGGATTCACAGGTGGTTATTGGAGGTGTCTCGGGCAGGACCACTCTCCGAAGCCCTCATCTGTGTGGATGGGTCGAACGTATTACCCACCTTCTCTCTCAATTTCAGAGGATTGCCACCCACCATATATTCAGAGAGATGAACAGCAGGGCTGACAAACTCTCAAAACTTGGGCTGACACATGATTTTGGTCTCATCTCGGTCACATATATCAGCGATAACAGTGCCAAGACCTCCTACTCCTTCCCTTTGTAGGCTACTTCGGCTCTCGCATTATTTTTTGGGATGCTATGATAAGGTGCTCTCCCCTGCTCCTGTATTTTGTTGAGCTCACGATGCATGTCTGATCTTCCAACTTGCTCTATCTTTTGGGGTACAGCGCCCTGACTTGGTTGTCTCTAGTATCCGCAATGATATCTTCTTTATGAGGTAACTGCTCTATGGTCTGTGTTATAATGTATTTTCAACGTTGGTATTTTTTTTCCCTCATACAGCGCCTCGATGCCAGTCGGTTCCTGGGCTCTGTCTGCTTTGATGAGCCAGTGTGTGACACACGACTTGATGCTATGGATCTTAATCTGCTGTATTGTTATCCTATGCCTGATCGGGAATTTCCTTTCTCCAATCCGAGACTGGCTATCTCCCCCTCAGCCGCTCTTGTAACTGGATGTTGGACTGTTTTGACCATGATTAATTCCAAAACACGTCGATTTTTCTCTTTGTTGAAAAAAAAAACGCCTAGCAAGAAGCAAAAGGCGCTTTAAGACTATTCCAAGTAAATGTTGGAACCATTAATTTTAAGACCATGAATTGTGTCGTATTCTCTTTTGTAAATCAATTACGTATTTAAAATCGGGCCAATCATATTTTAATAAAAGCCAATGGCGTAAATTTCTTGGAAGAATGATGAAATTTTTTCATCTTATCTCGCCATCGTCCTTATCACAAGTCTTGGCGTACGTAGTAAATAAAATGGTGGTCCTCTGCACAAAATAATAGTACTAAAACTTAATATTCGTTGATTTTTGCTGAAAATTAATGCCGTAATTAAAAATCGAGGAGGAATATGTTAAGTAATTTTACTAGAAATTGGAGAAAGCAGTTAGAATGATTGAATTTAGATATGTTGGAGAATGATTTACAGTGCTTTTCCTCAAAGGCTCAGGAACATGGAAATGGAATGAAATTGCGACCCGCATCGTATAACGACCAGATGTTTGGCCATGTAGGTTCCGTATCCCAACAGATGTGGACATGACTATTTCAGAGTGGTACATTTTTGGCAAAAAAATTACTTCAAATTGTTTAAAATGTATTTTGGAGTGTATAAATAGATTTAACCCTTTCAAAGATCAATAAAGGCATTTGATTTCTGCAAATTACATCATTAAAATATTTAGGGGAATTTGATTTATGCAAATTACATCATTAAAATCTTTAGGGACATTTGATTTCTGCAAATTACATCATTAAAACTTTGAAATTTCAATCCAATTTCAGTAAAAATTGACCCAATAAAAACAGTTCCTGGGTTCAGGAGGGATTCGAACCAGGACCATTCCGCCAAACCCTCGCAGGAAAATCACTAAAGACTTTACATGACTGAATAAGCCAGGCATAGCCTAACGGTCAGTTGCAGAGCCTTAAGTTGATCCATTTGTCCGGAGATATTCAACAGTTCCTTCGTTAAATAGCTTGACAGTCATTTCACAGCCGTAGTTGGTGACAATCCCAGGGTGTTTCATCCGTTAGAAAATTATTGCAAATGTCCTCAATGATTCCATCCCTTTTCGAGATTTTAAAGGAAAATTTCCTCAATGATTCCATCCCCTGTGGAGATTTTACAACCAGAAAATCCAATGGAGGTATATTTCTATAATGTGCTTAAAGGAACATTTTGCAACTGTATTACTTTGAAATGATCGGTATGCACTAAGAAGGATTTGCTTGAATTTTCTTTTACCTGAATATCTGAAAAAAAAAAAAAAATTACCGGAACAGGATTCTTCTAGGCATTAGAATTGTTCAGTATCTTTTAGAGTTAAACTTAAATGGATGGCATTTGACCTGAACAGGATTCTTAGGTGTGCAATTGTTCAGTATCTTTTAGACTTAAAATTAAATGGATGGCATTTGACCTGAACAGGTTTGTAAAAGATATATAATTGTTCAGTATCTTTTAGAGTTAAATATGTTTTAGAGTTAAACTTCAATAGATAGCAAAATATTTCCAAAATCCCTTGAATATGCTTCACAATGGTATAAACAGATGTATCTTTGGCAAATGTAACAATATCAAATCAGTAGAACTGTTCACGAATATGTTTTGGACAGGGGACAGTATCATATTAAGAGAATTCAGGCGGTGATCCAATCTGGAAGTACCAGGGCATCTTATTGATCAGAGAAACAAATATCAGGGATTCTCTTTTAACCTTCAGGTTCCTTCAAACAAATATCTGAGATTCCCCTGTTTGCCTGAATACCTTCAAATAATTTTTGTCGAAATTCCAAAGATAAAGCAATTATACTGCAACAATACGAAAACCAAATCATGACAAAACACCACCTACTACTTGACATGCGCAAACGCAATTCTTGTGTTCAATTGCTTGCGTTTTCATGTCGCAAAGCCCTCTCTCGGAACCCTTACATTTTACTCTTACCAGCATTATAATTACAAATCCGAGAAGTATTCCTGAATTCGCCTCCAAGTCGGACCCACTGCCCGAGTTAAATCTAGAGGAAAACCAGCTGATCAACTGTCCAAGTCAAATCTTGGAGGAAACCAGATGAGAGGTCCCATTACTCCAGTCTCCCTCCCACTCTTGCATACCCTAAGAATCCGTCTACTGCATGGAATCTTGGTGTAAACAGACTGTATGAAGAAGAAGAGACTATAGTCTGTCAACTAGAAACAGTAAAGCGATTGAAATAGGACTTAATCAATTACAAGCAGTATACTAGCTGAGAATACTGGTTGAGAGAGGACTTACTCAGTTAGAAGCAGTAGAATGGTTGAAATGGAACTTACTCCAGGTTCAAAGGTGGTTTCACCCTTCAGCTCAATCTTCTTTTTAGACTTGTTGAAATGGGACTTAACTAAAAACAATAAACTGGTTGAAACTTGAAAAAAAGGCTTTCTGTCTATGTAGGTTTTCCAGCGTCAGCCCAATCTCTACCTTTAAATCCTAGGATTAAAATTATTGAGCTTATAGACTTATTTTTATGGGGCTTTCTACTTTTAAATCTTAGGTTTAAAATTATTGAGTTTAGAGGCTTATTTTTCAGGGTAGTGTGGAGGTGAAAGTATGTCTATGCTCAATTTGGATTTGATAGTATGTTTATCTTAAAATAAAATTATTATTTTTAAATAAAAAAGAAATGTTGTAAAAAAAAATGTTATGCATGTTTAATTAGTTGTCCATATGATCTAATATAATTTCATGTAAAGTGATTGATAGTAAAAAAAACATGCCAATAATGTGTTTAAATCTTATATTTTTCAAAAATATTTTAACAATAAAAAATTACACATTGTTGCTTAAAATGGATCTATATGCACTATGCAAATAGAGTTTTCTAATTATTATATGTTTTTAAGTTTTTTATTTTAAATTTGGCGAAATGTTTTTTTTGGGTCAAATCTTGAGTTTTGTTGTTTAACATATATATATATATATATATATATATATATATATATATTCAATACCCTAAAAAAAACCATGCACCATAAGCCTCATTCACATTATGAAAAATTCACAAGTCAAACTTGTAATTTCAACCAATCCCTTCTAAGTTTTTTGTAAAATCTTGAGTTTTGTTGTTTAAAATACATTTTAACTATATATATATATATATATTGATTCAATACCTTAAAAACCATGCACCATAAAATTTATTGACATTATGAAAAATTTAAGCAAGTGGAACTTATAATTTCAACCAATTTCTACTAAATTTTAAATATATTGCAGAAGGCTTCTTATTTGAATTTAAGGTGGATGAGGACTTGTTGACTTTATTTTTTATTTTTTTAATTGATGACTTAGATTGATTCTCGAAAGGAATATGCTAAGCATATGCTTAGTCTTAATGCTTATTAATGGCTTTAGTGTGTTGTAGAGTTTGTTAGGTTGGATTGATCAGTTAACTAGAAATTGCACCATATGTTGCAAAGGAAACGCTGTAAAGAACGAACATAGGAAATATTAGTATAATTGGTTTTTTTTTATTTTGGAATAGTAAGTTTAAGTTTTGTATAATCTGTTGCAAATTTAAAAATATTAAATTCATTTATACATTTAAAAATACATTTTAAATTAAAAAAAAAAACTCACAATATGACAATTTTTTGAAAAAAATAAAATCCTCAACATCACATCCATAAAAGATCATACTAACCTAAAATATTATTTATACATAGAAAACCCAGGAAAAAATATTCTTGAATTCCACAAAGTTGTAAGGTCAAACAATTGACCTTGCTACAGTGAGATTCAAAAAAATATTTCCAGAATTTGCAATCAAGATAAGCGACCAAGAGCAGAGAAGGAAATTCAATCAAGGAGAGACCATCATAAGGATCCGTTTTAGAGCATCCATCTGATGGCAAGGAAGGCAAGTGGACACATCAATACTCCTTCCTCCATGTTCTTCTCTCCCACCGATCAACGATATCACTCCTATGTTTAGGTATGGAGGCTGCACATTCAATGGCTTCCCCCATCCATGGTCTATTTCGTAAACAGGGAATTTGGGAGAGCCAGCTACGGTAGCATCGTGAGGGAAAACTCTAAGTGTTTCAATAAGATTTGAAATAACACGAGACTGATTAGAGAAAACCCAGTCTACCATATTATTTAATTGTATCTCCATGGTGCAAGAATTGATGAGTACTTGAATGAGAGAGGCAGCGAAGGAGACATGTTGCCACAATAGCCTTTGGGCACTAGTCCGAACCAAGCCCAGGCATAGGCAGTTTCCAAAATACGTTGGGGGTAAGGGCGGTTTTACTCGGCCTCTCAGGTCTGCAACAACTGAAATATCAACAGGCTCTGTGTCTGGGACCTCTCGAGCTTGGGTTAAGCATCTCCAAAAATGTGCGATGACTGCTACAAATGAACTTGAAGCCTGTGCTCTATCTTTCAACTTTCGAACCATTTCTTCGCTGAAACGAAAAGTATGCATTTCAACATCTATGTCATATTTTATAGGTTTGATTATCTGAGCACTGCACTCATTTACGTTCTCCATCGTGGCATCATCAGTGCTCATGCTGGTTTCAAAATGATTCATGGGAAGTAAATCATCTCGCACAAACTTGAAAATATGTGCTTCCTTTCATTAACCTTTTCTTTTGGATAAAAGATATACTGATTTATAACCTTTAATTATGCTAATTTCAGATAAATCTCTCTTCCACCTGAATTTTACATACCTGAATCGAGAGAAGCGGCCGGTCACAAGTTCGATTCTCCGATTTATCGCGATCATGATCAAGATTCCGAACAAATTCCTTGAACAAACTTCTGTGCCGAAACCCCTCTTTTTCCAAGTCTCCAAAAGCCATAGCGATCGATGCTTCCACGAATTCCACGCCCCCATCGTTGCAGTCAATTTCTGGCCGACCTGATTCGTCTCCCTCAATGTCCAGTCGACCAGCGAATGGATAAAAATCCACCAGAACCAACGACAGGCTCCTCTTAAGCATTTGGACTATGGTAGAAAACTCCATCTCCTCCTGGTCTATTTTATAGAACATAACCCTCTGATTCTTAAAAGAAATAAAAAACAGATCGAGGTTGGAGAGGAACATGCGATGCTTCACAGTAGGAATGGCCGGTACCACAGATGAAACCCTCAACAGTTTTACATTTACTTGCTCTTCCGCCATTGTCCAGGGTTTCTAAGAGGACCGCTGAGGATCATATACAAGAAAACAATTAATCCCAACAGAGCTTTATAAACAAAAGCTGCAAGGCCTTCAACCGATACCAAACCAAATGTAATCGTAACACTCTGCATAATAGATAATTAATCTTAAACTCTCATTAATAAAACCCTAAAGCGTACTAAAATACACTCGCAGACCACCGTAATGGAGTAAAGCTTGGGCAATAAAACCATAAATGCTTAAAAAATTTCGCTATCACAAAGTCCCTAAAGACAACCGTAGCTCAAACCTAATAGCAACTGTGACTCGACATAAAGATTTTGACAAATTCCGGCAAAGATTTATCGTAATGCAATCCGTTGTTATTTTAATAAACATATGTAACATTTTAAACTGATGTATATTTAATAAACTTATTTTGTACCAAACATTTTCACAGCTAAGCAATTTATTTCTAGTATCAAAAATACAATTTAAATCCTCCAAAAAGTCTTTTTTACCAAATTCCAGCAAAAAAAAACTGACTTCCAAACTATTCTATTCGCTAAATAGACAACTCTGAAATAAAAATGGACAAGAAATGCCATTAATACCTTGTCCTTCCTCTGGTAATCGATGGACACTGAATTCTATTAATACCCAAGTCTTTCGTCAATGGGAATCACTAAATTCAATTAATACTTTGTACTTCTTCAATGGGAATCGATCCCTGGAGGAGGAATCGCTGAATGCAATTAATACTTTGTAATTCTTCAATGGGAATCAATCCCTAAAGGAGGAAGGAAGAAGGCTGCAGAGGAAACAAAGTAAAACTTTATATTCGTGAGTGCAATGGATGGTTTCTTCCTCAACTGACTCTGACTTGGCCCTGTTGTCCTCGCATTGTCAACTTCTTCCAAATGTGTATCTTTCTTTGAGAGCCATCTGATAGCAGGACCTGGGCATCAGGAGAAAGCGACAATGAGAAACCATTAACTTGTTTGTTTCTACTGTTTCAAATTTTCATCTGATTAAATCTGTTTTTCTATGTAATTGATTAATTATAACCGTGTTTAATCTAAAGGTTGAGAATGTTTCAATCGTCTAACATCTAAATTAATGATGTATAATGTTACAGCTGGAAATTAGGAAAGTTGTTTTCAACAAGAACGCTAGCGTCCGTAATAAATTTAAAAAAATAGATTTGTGACTCCCCACCCACCAGCTTCCTAAGGATTTAAGTTTTTTCCAATTCTAATAAGTTTCTCCATGATAAGTTCTTCAATATTATTTATAATATCCATTTAAGCAAATTTTATTTAGAAAAATCATTCATTGCTTTTAATAAATTTAATAAATTATATTTTTATCAAGTTGCTCACAACCCACCACCGTTTAAAGATTTGATATTATTTCAATTTAAATATGCTTCATAACAAGTTCCTCATTATTATTTATAACATTCATTTATATAAGCAAATTTTATTTAGCAAAATAATTCATTTTACAATAAAATACTTAATTATTTTGTTTATATATATAGATAATTAATCAAATAAATATATTAATCGATAAAACACTATTCTTGTTATAATAATTTTTTTAGTACAAAAATATATTTTTTATATTTATAAATCTTTCAACTATACATTAATATTTTTAATATATAGTTGAAAATATAATCATACTAGTGATACAAAAAAACATCCTTAAAAATCAAATAAATGAGCAAGCTAAGACCTTCAAAACTTCATTTAAAATGATTTCAAATTTCAAGCCACCAACAATCCAACCACAGGCTAGACCACTAAGACCTTCAAAACTTCATTTAAAATGATTTCATTTCAAGCCACCAACAATCCCACCATAGGCTAGACCGTGCTCGCAGTACGATTTCACTATACATATGGATTAGGAACCTAAATCGATTTTTGCGTCTAGGCGTCACTGTCGCAGTAATTTTAAACTTTTATGTGAAGGGTTTGATACGAAAGATTATGTGTATTTTTATAAAATGTAAATTTGACTTGAAATAATAAAATTAAATACTTAAAAAATTAAGTTTTAACGTGAAAATAAAAAGTTTAAAAAAATAAAGGTGACTTGCTTCATATATGATGAAAAATGCATTGTTTGTGCCCTCCTTGCAGCCTACATGAAAAATCTTCCTGGTTCTTCCAGTTCTTCATCCAGTTCTTCTAAGAAGCCTACTTTTGTTGAAGCTTCTTATGAAATAAACACTAAATCGTATCCCCAGCATAATTCTAACAAAGCTCGTAACCTCACTTTGGGGGAGGTGAGCAAGGAGATACATGACTTAAAAACTGAAATCCGCAGCATGAAAAATGAAATTTCTGTCCTGAAATCTCAAGCTCAACAGCCAGCCGCTTCCTCTTCTATAGCTACTTCAGGCAGACAGACAAATTATACGCTGCATTCTACTCCAAAGACTGAAGTTCAGTTTGCAACAGGCAAGTTTGATCCTTCAGCTGGTTTCAGTGAAATCGGGGATATGCAAGTCCTCGCTATCCAATACCAACAACACCATGTGAAAGTAAATCTTTGTGTTGTTGGTCACGTCTACAAGGTTATTGCACTCATAGATTTTGGATCAGACATTAACCTTGTTTCTAAGCATATAATCCCATCCAGATATTGGACTACATCTGAAAAAGAAGTCATGGGATTAGGAATTAAGCAATTGAAGTTTGAAGTTTCCAAAGCTGCTGTATGTTTTGATTCAAAATGTGTGAAGCTTTCCTTTGTAGTTTCTGATATTCCAGTAGACTGTATTTTAGGATATATATTTTTAGTAGCAGTTGAGCCACATGGGTCTTTCAGATTTCCTGACAAATCTGCAGGGTATTTCATTACCATCTCTGGAGAAAGAATTGAATTGCCATATATTTCTAGAACCAAAATTTCACCCATGGTGCAGGCTGTGCAGGTAAAAGAAGAAAAACTTCAAACAGCTATGAAAACCCTGGAAGAACTCAAGGATCACAAGAATATAATCAGAATCGAAGAACAATTGAGTTCTCTAGCTCTCCAGAAAAGAATCTCTGAAATTCAGAGAGAATTTGAAGAAACATGCTGCTCAGAAGAGCCCAATGCCTTTTGGCACCGAAAGCAGCACAGTATTGAGCTACCTTACAAGGAAGGATATACTGGCAGACCTTGTAAGTCTAGAGCCATCTCCATGTCTGTTGAACACAGAAAACTCTGCCAAAAGGAGATTGAACAGCTTCTTCAGAAGAAGCTCATCAGAGAATCCAGCAGCCCTTGGAACTGCTATGGGTTCTATGTCAACAAAAGAAGTGAACAACTCAGAGGAGTCCCTAGACTGGTAATAAATTACAAACCTCTGAACAATGTTCTAGCATATGATACTTATCTGATCCCCCATAAAGGTGATCTGATGAGAAGAATTTTAGGAGCCAAAGTATTTTCTAAGTTTGATTTAAAGTCAGGCTTCTGGCAAGTTTCTATTGCAGAAGATGATAGATGGAAGACTGCCTTCAGTGTTCCCCATGGACACTACGAGTGGAATGTTATGCCATTCGGCTTGAAACATGCACCTTCTAAATTCCAGAAGGTAATGTTTTTGGGTTGTTTAAATTATGTGAGCAATTTCTATCCGTCATGCGCTCTCGACAGGTCTCTGCTCAACCAGAGACTCAGAAAGAATCCGAAGCCTTGGACAGAAAAGCACACTGAAGCAGTAAGAGAAATAAAATCCAAGGTTCGTAACCTCCCTATCTTTTATGTTGCTGATGATAATGCCTTTCAAATTGTTGAAACAGATGCAAGCAACATAGGTTGGGGAGGTGTCCTCAAGCAAAAGCCTAAGGAAGATAGTCCGAAAGAACAAGAACAGGTTGTGCAGGTTGTTTCAGGAGTATGGAGCAAGGCTGAATTAAACTATGCTTTTATTGAGAAATAGGTAAAGGCAGCCTGGAATTGCATCAGAAAGTTTTCTATCCATTTCGCTAATAAATATTTTCTGCTCAGAACTGATGCAAAAGCCCTGGAAAAGGTTTTGACCAAAGCAATAAAGAACCCAGAAGATGCAAAGTTTTCTAGATGGCAAGCTCTGTTTGCATATTTTAATTTCAAAGTTGAACATATTAGGGGTTCTGAAAATTGTATTCCAGAATTTTTAAGCAGAGAATATCTCCAGCACCAAGAACAGAGAAGTGACCCTGGAAAGGAAGAAATACATGTTATGGTCATTCTCACAGAGTGGAATCAGGCCAACCAGAGAGAAGAAATCAGATACATTCCTGATGAGGAATCATGGCCTGTATATTCAGAAAAATGGAGGTCGACTTGGCAACTCCGAAATACACAAGTGCTTGATGCAAACCTTCAAAGTCATAATGATATTCAGCACTTGGTACCTGGAAGGAGAGTGTACCCTAAGGGTAGTAGGTGGATACATGACATGATGTATTCACACAGCATGGCAGCTTCAGAAGAAGCAGGGCGATCACTCTCCCAAGATTTTTGGGACCTCTCTGTCATATGTACTGGTGGAGGAGACAAAACAAGAATATATTATAAGTCTTTTACCATAAACAGAACAAGGAACCCTGGCCAGTATACAGCTGGAAAATTTCAAACTTGGCCGGATAATAATCCAACTCTTTTATTTCCTGATACTGTTTATGATTTTGCAGGATATCAAAGACTGTGGTGGGATCTTCTAAATAAAGATGGACAGGATGAGACCCATTACACAAAATTAAGTTTTCCCCTACATAGATAAATTCAAGAGAACCTGTTGTACCCTGGTTATCTAATTGGTGGCATCATTATGGTGTAAGTCCTTATAGCATGGATCCGAATTTTTATGAAACTTACTGTCGTAGGTTTTGTACAAACTGTATCGAAGGACCAGCCGGGGAATGCTTCCACTATCCATGTCAGAAAGTAGGAGAAATTGGCAATCTAGAATACAAAATGGTGAATCCTATCTTGAAGTCACACATGCAGATGCATTATCAATGGCTCTTCATGACCAAGATCAAGCACCAGATCGTCCTCAATAAGCCCATGATCGTCCGACGAATCTACACAAAGGCAGGGGACGACGAGTTTTACGGATTGAGATATCCTGGTATCACGATCGTGGATCCTCCTGCAGCGGCAACATCAACCAGTACAAGTGGTCCTCGGGAGCCCCACTAAAACGGTTTTTCGAGTGTAATAATGGTACCTAGTCACGGGTCTATTGTGACAGAGTTTTCTCATGGGCTTTTTCTCTGTCCGAAAAGCATCCACTCTGTATATCAATAATTTTGATTCCTCGTGGGCCTTGTAAGGTATCCACAGTGTACACTCACCCACTATCACTAAAGTTTGTCGGTAGTTCGGATCTCTATGCGGATGTCACGTTATGTGTTACCCGAAAACGATGATCCTACTGCCAAGTGTCAATAATCCGACGGTTTTCGGAAATGATGGTCCCCCTCTCCATTCTATATTAGGAGGGGTAAGGCTCATTTGTAACCATCGGCATTTGGAGTTTGAGTCTTTTGCATTTGTGTGTTTTTGAGTCCGAGTTTTGCTCCCTGCTCTGCATCTGCGCAAGTTATTGCGATCTGCTTGCATCACGGAGTTTGAACTCACAGTCCTTAGGAGAACTGAGAAGCCTGCGAGTGTATGTGCTCGGCATACATCAGAACCTAAAGTGGCCAGTTCTAAGATTGAGTCTGTAATTATATCTCTGTGTGTTATTAGCTCTGAGACAGAGTCTGTGATTCGGCCAGGAAGCCTCTGGTAAAGATCACTCATTCGTGAGTATCATAAGTCCAGTAAAAGCCATCACAGTCAATCTCTGATATAGATTTGAATCCATAAAGTCTATAATCTGATTGTGAAGCATTCTGCTTATCAATAAAGAGAGATTCTTGTATCATCAATTCCGCATTTGAGTACTCTGTGTTTAAATTTGTTGTTAAGATACTTGCATTGCTTGAAAGTTCGCCATAAGTTCGCCGAGTGTTCGCGAAAATACTGAGGGACGCCATAGGCCGTGGAAGGCGAGGAAGCCGTTGAGAAGGCCGCTGAGTGCGTGAAGGTTCAGTAGGTTCATTTGGGTTCACATTTGGGTTCATAAAGCAGTGTTCATAGACACTTAACAAGGCCAAGTCTGCCCGTTGAGGACAGAAAGCAAGCTTGAGAAGCCTCTGCTAGAAATTGGTATCAGAGCCAATAAGTCGGATTCGCGTGGTTCAGAAAAGGTCAGTACTTAATCCATCTCTCTTTACAAATGAATTCATCTATGTCAAAGTCTGTCTCTTACAGAGAACTAGAAGAGAAAGATAGAGCTGAACAAAACCCATTACGAGATATGTTTTCCAGTAGTAGCAGTAAAGTCATAAATGAGTCTGATCATCTCTATGAAGAGGTTGAGCCCCAAGCTAGATGAGTTTTGCCCAGAATATCCGCCTCACAAGTCTATAGTGACCTAGGTGTCTGGCACTTGAAAGCAGCCACTAGGATCACCATCAAAGAGTCAGTCAGCTCTATAAAAGAAAATTCAGAACGTGTACAGTTAATTCCTATTCTAAATCCCAAAGAACTCCAAGCTGAAGCTAGAAAGCTGGGAACCCAATTTTTGCATTTGGGTTGTGTGCGTGTTGGTATTCATGCATTAGTGCATCCGGGTGTTGATGCATATGTGTTAGCTACTGTAAGGGATCTAACACATAATAAATATACAGATTCTTTGATTGGAGGAATTGTTGCTCCATTGTGAAATGGACCAGTATGGTTTGATTGTTACCCAAACTTTTCGGTATCAATCACAGATGAAACTTTGGCAGACATACTACAGCTTCAAATCCAAACCATGGGATTTGACATGAGGAAGAAGAGACAAAACATTGCCATTCAGTTTCGCGGTTGTTTCCGCCATACCTCCACAATGTTTCCTGCAGTCCTGTATGCACCTAGCAGAGATTCAAAAACCAGTGTAGTTGTCCTAATTGATCCCAAGAATCAGAAGATTGAACATCAGGCCATAAAATGGGAAGATCTGACTTTCCCAGAACACTGGACAATCCCTAATCCTAAACCTCTTGCTGTGCAAAAAATATCTTCAGCCAACATCACAGAGAATCAATCCTCTGCTATCCTGTCCTTTCCTCGAAGGTAAACTATTGACAGAAGAAGGATTGAAGAAGAATGTAAAAAGTCTCCCAGATATATTTCTTCAGAATGTACAGATACTAGTTGTAGTTCTATCGTTTCAAACTGTAGTCATGTTGCTTTGTTTGAATTTTCTCAGTTTGTAAATTTCCAGCCCCTGAGTGTCTAATGTCCACAATGCAGTCAGCATGTCAATTTGCAGAGTTTAGCCTATGCAGTTCTTCATAAGAACCATAATAATAGGACTGGAGAAGCCCCACCTGCGTCTTCTACACACCCATGTCCTAATCCAAAATGCTCTGAAATTCCATTCCCTCCTGAGGACGAGCTTGTTCTTATGATGCATCTTGCACCTACTCTAGAAGAAGAAGATCCAAGGCTAACCTCAATCTATATGAACATGAGACCTGCAAATAGCCCAAAGTATGGATTGGGTTATATTGAACAAGCAGACAAGCTGATCCCTGAATGTAGATTCAGAGATCTGCCTCCAGAATGTAAAAGACCATCAGTACCTGAGATCCATAAGTTTTATACTTTGATGGATTGTTGTCCTAAAAACCAGATCCCTGCTCAGTGGATGAAGCAGATGATAAATTGGGATCTATTCACCCATCCACAGGCTGATGAGTTTGCAATAGCTTTCCCTAAGGAAGAAAAGATGAAAATGGCTAATGAATGGAAAGCTTACATGGAAGAAGAGAATGTATGGATTCATTTTATGAAAAAGAAAATAGGTGATGTAGTTTTGATGGCGGGTCGGTTGCCTCTTCTTCACATTCTTTGGGCTGGATAGATGGCAGGTAAAATCTAAATGGCTAATGAATGGAAAGCTTATATGGAAGAAGAGAATGTCTAGATTTCATTTTACTGATGGAAAAAGAAAATGGAGTCTGATGTAGTTTTGATGGCAGATTCAGTTGCCTCTTCTTCACATTCCTGGACTGCACCAGATGGCAGTAAAATTGAGACCCATTCTACCTACCCTCCTTTCAAGAGCATAGTCCTTGGTGAAGGGCAGAATTCAGTACATGCATATCCTCTGGGTCAGAAAGATAATGTAGCAGTAGGAACAGACGGTAGAATTCAGAAAGTTTCTGAGCAGATAAATTGGACTAACACTGCTTTGACGAGTCTTGAGAAAAATGTTTCAAAAACTTCCCTGGTCAAAGATCAAATAGATTCAGTTCAAGTTTATGTAAATGATGTACATAGAGTTTTAAATTCAGTTCACTGTGATTTGCAAGTAGTAAGACATATTTCTGAGAAATCTTTTGATAAGTTTGATGATGTGGAAAGTTGTATAATAGAACAATCTATTTCCACATGGGAGTCAGTTTCTAATCTGTCTGACAAGTTTGACAGATTAAATTTGAAGAAAGCTAGCAAGCCTATTTCGGCTTCATTTTTGACCAAGGGAAAGAGTATACATCCACATGAGATAGAAAGCCTTGTGTCTCAGTTTCCTCATCTATTTCCTAAAGAAGTGCCACAGCTGCCTCATTCCCCTGAGCCAGAAGAAAAATATGAGAAAATAACCATAGCCACTGCTCTTGAAATCTCAGATTCTGAGAAACATGATTTCCCTATTTATGAACCTTTGGAACCTCAGTTTACCAAACCTGCAGCTCCTGATCTATATGGTGCAGGAAAGATTCCACCAAGAGAGACTTCCCATGAAGGAAGTCATAAAGAATGGAACATTGATGGGTTGTCTGCATCACAGATTAGGAAAATGCTTGATCAAATGATCATTGAATATAAACTGATGTGTGTGGAAGGGAAAAATGAAATTGAAGCATGTAAGACACTAATACAGTGTTTTACGGGTACTTTGGCTAGATGGTGGGAGTTAGAATCGTCCCCTGTTATGTTAGATAAGATAGAGAAAGAAGTTCTCAAGGATGAACAGGGTGATATAATGTTTAATCCAGATGGCACAGCTATGAATAATATGATTGGTGCATTAACAGCACTGATCCAGGAACATTTCTGTGGTGCAGAATTTGTGGTCACAGATAAGAATGAATTGATACTGATGAATTTGAAATGTAATAATATTAATCAGTATGAAGATTTCCACAGAGATTGGATTGCAAGAATATTCTTGGTAAAAGATCCAAAGAACATCCTGTGGAAACAAGTCTATCTTGCAGCTCTACCAGCTAAGTTGGTAGATATTCTGAAACTCCAAGAAGCATTTCCCCTACCTCTCGAAGTCTATCTTTGGGGAGATCTTTATGCTACAATCACTAAAGTCTTGATCTCTTTGTGTACCAGTTCAAAGATGCAAAATTCTATAAATAAATTAAATAGGCTTCCCGGTACTAAGTCTTTTTGCGGTAGATATGGTATAACAGTTGATGATCCTTTGGTGCATCGCAGAAAGCATAAGAGACAAGAAAAGAAGGCTTACAAAAGAAGTAAAGCCTTCACCTATAGACTAAGTTCAGGAAAAAGACGAGAACTCAGAAGGCCTAAAGAGAGCAGAAGGCCAAAATAAAGAAGAAGATCTTCAAGGTATAAGCCCAATACTCATTACTATCAGCCCCATGATATCCGTCCTAAAGATACCAAACTGAATAGAATGAAAGAAATTGTCTATTGGCTCTGTGGTCAACTTGGGCATACTTCTAATCTGTGTCCTTCTGCCCTTGAGTCTAAAAGAGGCCTTGGTAAGAAATCTGCTAAACAAAAACAGCCATCTACTAGTCAGACTGTTAAACAAGAACCTAGATGTGCACACTGTCATTCCACATTCCATAAAACAGCAGATTGTAAAAATCGCCCTCAGCATCTCTCAATCCAACAACATGCTGAGCAGTCCTTTTCCTCTTCTTCTGACTATTCCTCCTCCTCTTCTGAGGAACAAGTCAATATGTATTGTAATTGTTCTGACTCAGACGCCTGCCATTGTTCTGAGTCTGATTCTGACTCCTTCTCTTCTGCTGAAGAAGAACTTCCTCATGTCCTCATGGCCCAAGTCGATGATGATCTCAAGCTTTTTGCTCAAATTCGAGCCATGGAGGAAGGTGATCTCAAAGCTGCCCTCCTTGCAGCCTACATGAAAAATCTTCCTGGTTCTTCCAGTTCTTCATCCAGTTCTTCTAAGAAGCCTACTTTTGTTGAAGCTTCTTATGAAATAAACACTAAATCGTATCCCCAGCATAATTCTAACAAAGCTCGTAACCTCACTTTGGGGGAGGTGAGCAAGGAGATACATGACTTAAAAACTGAAATCCGCAGCATGAAAAATGAAATTTCTGTCCTGAAATCTCAAGCTCAACAGCCAGCCGCTTCCTCTTCTATAGCTACTTCAGGCAGACAGACAAATTATACGCTGCATTCTACTCCAAAGACTGAAGTTCAGTTTGCAACAGGCAAGTTTGATCCTTCAGCTGGTTTCAGTGAAATCGGGGATATGCAAGTCCTCGCTATCCAATACCAACAACACCATGTGAAAGTAAATCTTTGTGTTGTTGGTCACGTCTACAAGGTTATTGCACTCATAGATTTTGGATCAGACATTAACCTTGTTTCTAAGCATATAATCCCATCCAGATATTGGACTACATCTGAAAAAGAAGTCATGGGATTAGGAATTAAGCAATTGAAGTTTGAAGTTTCCAAAGCTGCTGTATGTTTTGATTCAAAATGTGTGAAGCTTTCCTTTGTAGTTTCTGATATTCCAGTAGACTGTATTTTAGGATATATATTTTTAGTAGCAGTTGAGCCACATGGGTCTTTCAGATTTCCTGACAAATCTGCAGGGTATTTCATTACCATCTCTGGAGAAAGAATTGAATTGCCATATATTTCTAGAACCAGAATTTCACCCATGGTGCAAGCTGTGCAGGTAAGAGAAGAAAAACTTCAAACAGCTGTGAAAACCCTGGAAGAACTCAAGGATCACAAGAATATAATCAGAATCGAAGAAAAATTGAATTCTCCAGCTATCCAGAAAATAATCTCTGAAATTCAGAGAGAATTTGAAGAAACATGCTGCTCAGAAGAGCCCAATGCCTTTTGGCACCGAAAGCAGCACAGTATTGAGCTACCTTACAAGGAAGGATATACTGGCAGACCTTGTAATTCTAGAGCCATCTCCATGTCTGTTGAACACAAACAACTCTGCCAAAAGGAGATTGAACAGCTTCTTCAGAAGAAGCTCATCAGGGAATCCAGCAGCCCTTGGAACTGCTATGGGTTCTATGTCAACAAAAGAAGTGAACAACTCAGAGGAGTCCCCAGACTGGTAATAAATTACAAACCTCTGAACAATTTTCTAGCAGATGATACTTATCCAATCCCCCATAAAGGTGATCTGATGAGAAGAATTTCAGGAGCCAAAGTATTTTCTAAGTTTGATTTAAACTCAGGCTTCTGGCAAGTTGCTATTGCAGAAGATGATAGATGGAAGACTGCCTTCAGTGTTCCCCATGAACACTACGAGTGGAATTTCATGCCATTCGGCTTGAAACATGCACCTTCTAAATTCCAGAAGGTAATGGACTACATCTTTAAGCCCTATGATGATTGGTTACTTGCCTATATAGATGATCTGCTAATTTTTTCCAAGAATTTGTAAGACCACTTCAAACATTTGAAGATCTTCATGAAGTTGGTCCAGAGAAATGGTTTAGTCTTGAGCAAGAAGAAAATGGAACTCTGCAAGACTAAAATCAAATTTTTAGGGCATGAAATTGAGAATGGTCAAATTTCTCTTCAGCACCATGCACTAGAGTTTGCTGACAAGTTTCCTGATGTCATAATGGATAAAACTCAGTTGCAGAGGTTTTTGGGTTGTTTAAATTATGTGAGCAATTTCTATCCGTCATGCGCTCTCGACAGGTCTCTGCTCAACCAGAGACTCAGAAAGAATCCGAAGCCTTGGACAGAAAAGCACACTGAAGCAGTAAGAGAAATAAAATCCAAGGTTCGTAACCTCCCTATCTTGTATGTTGCTGATGATAATGCCTTTAAAATTGTTGAAACAGATGCAAGCAACATAGGTTGGGGAGGTGTCCTCAAGCAAAAGCCAAAGGAAGATAGTCCGAAAGAACAAGAATAGGTTGTGCAGTTTGTTTCAAGAGTATGGAGCAAGGCGGAATTAAACTATGCTCCTATTGAGAAAGAGGTAAAGGCAGCCTGGAATTGCATCAGAAAGTTTTCTATCAATTTGGCTAATAAATATTTTCTGCTCAGAACTGATGCAAAAGCCCTGGAAAAGGTTTTGACCAAAGCAATAAAGAACCCAGAAGATGCAAAGTTTGCTAGATGGCAAGCTCTGTTTGCATATTTTAATTTCAAAGTTGAACATATTAGGGGTTCTGAAAATTGTATTCCAGAATTTTTAAGCAAAGAATATCTCCAGCACCAAGAACAGAGAAGTGAGCCTGAAAAGGAAGAAATACATGTTATGGTCATTCTCACAGAGTGGAATCAGGCCAACCAGAGAGAAGAAATCAGATACATTCCTGATGAGGAATCATGGCCTGTATATGCAGAAAAATGGAGGCCAACTTGGCAACTCTGAAATACACAAGTGCTCGATGCAAACCTTCAAAGTAATAATGATCTTCACACTTGGTACTGAAGGAGAGTGTACCCTAAGGGTAGTAGGTGGATACATGACATGATGTATTCATTACGCATGGTATGCAGCCTTTCGTAAGAAGCAGAGCGAATACTCTAAGATTTTTGGGACCTCTCTGTCATATGTACTGGTGGAGGAGACAGAACAAGAATATATTATAAGTCTTTTACCATAAACAGAACAAGGAACCCTGGCCAGTATACAGCTGGAAAATTTCAAAGTTGGCCGAATAATAATCCAACTCTTTTATTTCCTGATATTGTTTATGATTTTGCAGGATATCAAAGACTGTGGTGGGATCTTCTAAATAAAGATGGACGGGATGAGACCCATTACACAAAATTAAAGTTTGCCCCTACATGGATAAATTCAAGAGAACCTGCTGTACCCTGGTTATCTAATTGGTGGCATCATTATGGTGTAAGTCCTTATAGCATGGATCCGAATTTTTATGAAACTTACTGTCGTAGGTTTTGTACAGATTGTATCGAAGGACCAGCCGGGGAATGCTTCCACTATCCATGTCAGAAAGTAGGAGAAATTGGCAATCTAGAATACAAAATGGTGAATCCTATCTTGAAGTCATACATGCAGATGCATTATCAATGGCTCGTCATTACCAAGATCAAGCACCAGATCGTCCTCAATAAGCCCATGATCGTCCGACGAATCTACACAAAGTCATGGGATGACGAGTTTTACGGATTGAGATATCCTGGTATCACGATCGTGGATCCTCCTGCAGCGGCAACATCAACCAGTACAAGTGGTCCTTGGGAGCCCCACTAAAAAGGTTTTCCTAATGTAATAATGGTACCTAGTCACGAGTCTATTGTGACAGAGTTTTCTCGTGGGCTTTTCCTCTGTCCGAAAAGAATCCACTCTGTATATCAATAATTTTGATTCCTAGTGGGCCTTGTAAGGTATCCACAGTGTACACTCACCCACTATCACTAAAGTTTGTCAGTAGTTCGGATCTCCGTGCGGATGTTACGTTATGTGTTACCCGAAAACGATGATCCTACTGCCAAGTGTCAATAATCCGACGGTTTTCGGAAATGCTGGTCCCCCTCTCCATTCTATATAAGGAGGGGTAAGGCTCATTTGTAACCATCGGCATTTGGAGTTTGAGTCTTTTGCATTTGTGTGTTTTTGAGTCCGAGTTTTGCTCCCTGCTCTGCATCTGCGCAAGTTATTGTGATCTGCTTGCATCACGGAGTTTGAACTCACAGTCCTTAGGAGAACTGAGAAGCCTGCGGGTGTATGTGCTCGGCATACATCAGAACCTAAAGTGGCCAGTTCTGAGATTGAGTCTGTAATTATATGTCTATGTGTTATAGCTCTGAGACAGAGTCTGTGATTCGGCCAGGAAGCCTCTGGTAAAGATCGCTCATTCGTGAGTATCATAAGTCCAGTAAAAGCCATCACAATCGATCTCTGATACAGATCTGAATCCATAAAGTCTGTAATCTGATTGTGAAGCATTCTGCTTATGAATAAAGAGAGATTCTTGTATCATCAATTCCGCATTTGAGTACTCTGTGTTTAAATTTGCTGTTAAGATACTTGCATTGCTTGAAAGTTCTCTGATACAGATTTGAATCCATAAAGTCTGTAATCTGATTGTGAAGCATTCTGCTTATCAATAAAGAGAGATTCTTGTATCATCAATTCTGCATTTGAGTACTATGTGTTTAAATTTTCTGTTAAGATACTTGCATTGCTTGAAATTTCGCCATAAGTTCGCCGAGTGTTTGCGAAAATACTGAGGGACGCCATAGGCCGTGGAAGGCGAGGAAGCCGTTGAGAAGGCCGCTGAGTGCGTGAAGGTTTAATAGGTTCATTTGGGTTAACAGTTGGGTTCACATAAAGCAGTGTTCATAGACACTTAACAAGGCCAAGTCTGCCCGTTGAGGACAGCAAGCAAACTTGAGAAGCCTCTGCTAGAAATTGGTATCAGAGCCAATAAGTCGGATTCGCGTGGTTCAGAAAAAGTCAGTACTTAATCCATCTCTCTTTACAAATGGATTCATCTATGTCAAATTCTGTCTCTTACAGAGAACTAGAAGATAAAGACAGAGCTGAACAAAACCCATTACGAGATATGTTTTCCAGTAGTAGCAATAAAGTCATAAATGAGTCTGATCATCTCTATGAAGAGGTTGAGCCCTAAGCTAGATGGGTTTTGCCCAGAATATCCGCCTCACAAGTCTATAGTGACCTAGGTGTCTGGCACTTGAAAGCAGCCACTAGGATCACCATCAAAGAGTCAGTCAGCTCTATAGAAAAAAATTCAGAATGTGTACAGTTAATTCCTATTCTAAATCCCAAAGAAATCCAAGCTGAAGCTAGAAAGCTGGGAACCCAATTTTTGCATTTGGGTTGTGTGCGTGTTGGTATTCATGCATTAGTGCATCCGGGTGTTGATGCATATGTGTTAGCTACTGTAAGGGATCTAACACATAATAAATATACAGATTCTTTGATTGGAGGAATTGTTGCTCCATTTTCAAATGGACCAGTATGGTTTGATTGTTACCCAAACTTTTCGGTATCAATCACAGATGAAACTTTGGCAGACATACTACAGCTTCAAATCCAAACCATGGGATTTGACATGAGGAAGAAGAGACAAAACATTGCCATTCAGTTTCGCGGTTGTTTCCGCCATACCTCCACAATGTTTCCTGCAGTCCTGCATGCACCTAGCAGAGATTCAAAAACCAGTGTAGTTGTCCTAACTGATCCCAAGAATCAGAAGATTGAACATCAGGCCATAAAATGGGAAGATCTGACTTTCCCAGAACACTGGACAATCCCTAATCCTAAACCTCTTGCTGTGCAAAAAATATCTTCAGCCAACATCACAGAGAATCAATCCTCTACTATCCTGTCTTTTCCCCGAAGGTCAACTATTGACAGAAGAAGGATTGAAGAAGAATGTAAAAAGTCTCCCAGATATATTTCTTCAGAATGTACAGATACTAGTTGTAGTTCTATCGTTTCAAACTATAGTCATGTTGCTTTGTTTGAAATTTCTCAGTTTGTAAATTTCCAGCCCCTGAGTGTCCAATGTCCACAATGCAGTCAGCATGTCAATTTGCAGAGTTTAGCCTATGAAGTTCTTCATAAGAACCATAATAATAGGACTGGAGAAGCCCCACCTGCGTCTTCTACACACCCATGTCCTAATCCAAAATGCTCTGAAATTCCATTCCCTCATGAGGACGAGCATGTTCTTATGATGCATCTTGCACCTACTCTAGAAGAAGAAGATCCAAGGCTAACCTCATTCTATTTGAACATGAGACCTGCAAATAGCCCAAAGTATGGATTGGGTTATATTGAACAAGCAGACAAGCTGATCCCTGAATGTAGATTCAAAGATCTACCTCCAGAATGTAAAAGACCATTAGTACCTGAGATCCATAAGTTTTATACGTTGATGGATGGTTGTCCTAAAAACCAGATCCCTGCTCAGTGGATGAAGCAGATGATAAATTGGGATTTATTCACCCATCCACAGGCTGATGAGTTTGCAATAGCTTTCCCTAAGGAGGAAAAGATGAAAATGGCTAATGAATGGAAAGCTTATATGGAAGAAGAGAATGTATGGATTTCATTTTACTGATGGAAAAATAAAATGGAGTCTGATGTAGTTTTGATGGCAGATTCAGTTGCCTCTTCTTCACATTCCTGGACTGCACCAGATGGCAGTACAATTGAGACCCATTCTACCTACCCTCCTTTCAAGAGCATAGTCCTTGGTGAAGGGCAGAATTCAGTACATGCATATCCTCTGGGTCAGAAAGATAATGCAGCAGCAGGAACACAGGGTAGAATTCTGAAAGTTTTTGAGTAGATAAATTGGACTAACACTGCTTTGACGGGTCTTGAGAAAAATGTTGCAAAAACTGCCCTGGTCAAAGATCAAATAGATTCAGTTCAAGTTTCTGTAAATGATGTACATAGAGTTTTAAATTCAGTTCAGTGTGATTTGCAAGTAGTTATACATATTTCTGAGAAATATTTTGATAAGTTTGATGATGTGGAAAGTTGTATAATAGAACAATCTATTTCCACACGGGAGTCAGTTTCTAATCTGTCTGACAAGTTTGACAGATTAAATTTGAAGAAAGCTAGCAAGCCTATTCCGGCTTCATTTTTGACCAAGGGAAAGAGTATCCATCCACATGAGATAGAAATCCCTGTGTCTCATTTTCCTCATCTCTTTCCTAAAGAAGTGCCACAGCTGCCTCATTCCCCTGAGCCAGAAGAAAAATCTGAGAAAATAACCATAGCCACTGCTCTGTCTCCTCCACCAGTACATATGACAGAGAGGTCCCAAAAATCTTGGGAGAGTGATCGCTCTGCTTCTTCTCAAGCTTCCATGCTGTGTGAATACATCATGTCATGTATCCACCTACTACCCTTAGGGTACACTCTCCTTCCAGGTACCAAGTGCTGAAGATCATTATGACTTTGAAGGTTTGCATCAAGCACTTGTGTATTTCGGAGTTGCCAAGTCGGCCTCCATTTTTCTGCATATACAGGCCATGATTCCTTATCAGGAATGTATGTGATTTCTTCTCTCTGGTTGGCCTGATTCCACTCTGTGAGAATGACCATAACATGTATTTCTTCCTTTTGAGGGTCACTTCTCTGTTCTTGGTGCTGGAGATATTCTCTGCTTAAAGAGTCTGGAATATAATTTTCAGAACCCCTAATATGTTCAACTTTGAAATTAAAATATGCCAACAGAGCTTGCTATCTAGCAAAATTTGCATCTTCTGGGTTCTTTATTGCTTTGGTCAAAACCTTTTCCAGGGCTTTTGCATCAGTTCTGAGAAGAAAATATTTATTAGCCAAATGGATAGAAAACTTTCTGATGCAATTCCAGGCTGCCTTTACCTCTTTCTCAATAGGAGCATAGTTTAATTCAGCCTTGCTCCATACTCCTGAAACAAACTGCACAACATGTTCTTGTTCTTTCGGACTATCTTCCTTTGGCTTTTGCTTGAGGACACCTCACCAACCTATGTTGCTTGCATCTGTTTCAACAATTTTAAAGGCATTATCATCAGCAACATACAAGATAGGGAGGTTACGAACCTTGGATTTTATTTCTCTTACTGCTTCAGTGTGCTTTTCTGTCCAAGGCTTCGGATTCTTTCTGAGTCTCTGGTTGAGCAGAGACCTGTCGAGAGCGCATGATGGATAGAAATTGCTCACACAATTTAAACAACCCAAAAACCTCTGCAACTGAGTTTTATCCATTATGACATCAGGAAACTTGTCAGCAAACTCTAGTGCATGGTGCTGAAGAGAAATTTGACCACTCTCAATTTCATGCCCTAAAAATTTGATTTAATCTTGCAGAGTTCCATTTTCTTCTTGCTCAAGACTAGACCATTTCTCTGGACCAACTTCATGAATATCTTCAAATGTTTGAAGTGGTCTTGAAAATTCTTGGAAAAAATTAACAGATCATCTATATAGGCAAGTAAACAATCATCATAGGGCTTAAATATGGAGTCCATTACCTTCTGGAATTTAGAAGGTGCATGTTTCAAGCCGAATGGCATGACATTCCACTCGTAGTGTCCATGGGGAACACTGAAGGCAGTCTTCCATCTATCATCTTCTGCAATAGCAACTTGCCAGAAGCCTGACTTTAAATCAAACTTAG